>JARPMJ010009443.1:0-27005 GCA_033366665.1 Phoxinus dragarum
AATATATGGGCTGGTTTTATATGTCAATTATTCCATTTTCTAATAGGTTTTATATACGGGCATATATATGGTATATATTTTATATATGTGGATATATTTCATATATGTATATTTCATATATGTACATATATTACATTTCCGTATGGGATAACAAGTCTAAACTTTTTGCTGCTTGTGGGGCTGCTCATTCATGTCACTCTGTCTCTTCGCAACGAGCTTGATGTGTCCGTGCTGTCGGAAGCGGTGGAGAGCAGCTTTCTCCCCGGGCAGAGTGTGCACTTCACCGTCAAGTTATTTTCCTTCCGTTGAACATATTCAAAATAATTACTGAATCTCCACCCGTCGAAACTAGCTTTCTGTTGCTGGGAACCTTCCTCAGCTTGCCGTTGTTGACGCTTCCATTTTCCCCCATCTGTCTTTGAGGATGCCGCTCTGCGGCTGACTGCCGGGTGTCGACCAATCGGTGATGGTAAATGATACCTCGTGCCAAACCCAGACCAATCACTGTTACATTCACGCCCTCCTCCCTTCCCTTCTGTTCTCTGTGTTGTGTGCCTTGTGTGTGATGGTGCTACTGGCAAATGTAACGCAAGTAACTAGCTCGGGAAAACTGTAATAATATTACTATTTTCAGACGAGTAATGCCTTACACTACTAGTTACTGAAAAAAGTAATATTATTACAGTAACGCGTTACTTTGTAACGCGTTACACCCAACACTGCCCATGAGCATGCTATGACCCCTCATATATATCTATTATTTACATGTATATGTTATTATGCCCTTAGGGGCACTATTATAAAGGGATGATGCTAATTCTAGCCGCTCTCCGTATACATTCTTGGTGTAGGCGCTTGTATGCCAGGGCGCGCGCGCCCTCGGGTGTCTGTGTCGGTCCAAGAGCACGCACGGCGTGTTACAGGGGTTCCCGTAGCGTATTTCGACGCAGTACGAGAGAACTCTACGTAAGAGAACGTACTCGGTTACTCACGTAACCTCGGTCCTCTCTAGGAGAGGGAATGAGTACTGCGTCTCAGGCCGTGCGTGCCCACGCTGCGTCGCTTCAGTGACGAAAATCAGAGTGGAAGACAGCTATGCTCGTATTTATAGGCCTAGACCACGCCCGTTTCGGCGGGAGGTGACGCACAGGGCGCGAAGCGTCCTCATTGGTCAGGCGTCTGGTCTGGCGGAGCAGCCAATGGGCGCGCGATTTGCTCCGCCTAAGGTTGTATGCTACAGAAAAGCGTTTTACATATTTTACAAAATTAAGGATTAATTTTTAGGCTTCAATCTCGAAAAAGAAAAAATCTTTCCCGTATCGTCTTTCGACGCAGTACTTTTCCCTCTCCTAGAGAGAACCGAGGTTACGTTAGTAACCGAGTACTTTTTGTATATGTTTACAGACGTGCATTAGAAAAAAAGTTCACGGAGATGGAGAGGCAGAAAGCACACCCTGTTTATTTTCTTTATTTTACAAAAGCACAATGTTTTATTTCGATTGAAAGTGGACACATAAAAAAGTAGACTTTTAACAGCTTATTTTTTCATATTTCTTAAGTCCTTTATGACCAAAAATGACGGAGTATTTTAAATCTATTTTGCTGCTATGTAAAAAAAAAAGAGCAAAACGCGCCGGCGCGTTTTTGGTCCCCAGAGGGTTAACAATGTAGACTGTTTCAAAGCTGCTTTACAGAGATAAACATATAATTTAAGGTAACAGATTGTTTTGGCTTTATAGCGGTTCTTGAATAATGTTATTTTCCAGCTAAAGTTAGTTTTGATTGATTCACTTCCGTTGAAATGATCATTAGTTATTAAATTAGGGGCCGCTAAGACGACACTGTTCTCTCTACACAGACTTTAAACTGAACCTGTGAGAAACACTGATTGCGCTCACGTGCGCATCATAAATTAATTCTATAGTTATGTGTGTTTGAATATATGTGCGCATGTTTGTAATTCCCTACAAACCAAGCCTTAACAAACTACTTGTCTGGCCTTACATTTTTTTTAAATAATTTTATCACTTCGGGGTAGATACGCGAAAACTGAAATTATCCCACAATGCATTATCTGTAGAGTGGTACAGGGATCCTCCATAGGGAGAGGCTAGTTGGCACTTCAGCACTGCGTTGTCATCGGGTCCAGGCGAAGGTCCTTCATCAGATCTGGATACGGCCTGGATCCGGCAGGCTGCGGGAAAACCTCGGGATAAACAAAGACACTAAAATTAGCGTAGATGCCATTCTTCTTATGATGTAACGAGTACATCAGGATTTAAGGGAAGTGTTCCCAGTTCCGGCTGACCTAATCTATGCAGTCTAACATTGAGTTATAGAAGTCTATAATGTGTTATGTGTATGCTAGGCCGAAGAGATGTGTCTTTAATCTAGCTTTGAACTGACAGAGTGTGTCTGCTTCCCGGACAATGTTAGGAAGACTGTTCCAGAGTTTTGGTGCTAAATAGGAAAAGGATCTACCGCCAGCAGTCGATTCTGATATTCTAGGTATTATTAACTGGCCGGAGTTTGAGATCGCAGTAGATGTGAAGGACTATAATGCGTTAAGAGCTCGCTCAAGTACTGCGGAGCTAAACCATTTAGCGCTTTGTAAGTAATCAGCAATATTTTAAAATGTATACGATGTTTAATAGGCAGCCAATGCAGTGTTGACAGAACGGGGCTAATATGGTCATACTTCCTGGTTCTGGTAAGACTTCGAGCTGCTGCGTTTTGGACTAGCTGTAGTTTGTTTGTTATGCGTGCAGGGCAACCACCCAGTAGAGCATTACAATAATCTAGCCTTGAGGTCATGAACGCATTAACTAATTGTTCCGCATTTGTCAATGAGAGCATATGTGTCACATGTCTGTCCTGTCTTGTGATGCACATGGGTTTTTTGTTATTTGGGGCCATGTGCTCTGGTCATTGTCTGGTCCCTCCCCCTTGTTATCTGATTATTGGTTTATTTGTCCCACCTGTCCTCCACGTTACCCTCCTTTGTATGCCTTCCTATTTAGTCTACCTGTGTTTGCTGTCCTGTGCTCGTTCGTTGTTATTGTTACGTGTGTTAGTCGCGTGGAGTTCTGTGCCTGTCCTGCCCTGCCATGTCTGTGTTGGATTAAGTTCTGAGACCTTGGATTTCTTTTGTTGGTTTGTTTATTTTATGTGTTATCTTTATTAAACCTCTTCATTTCACTCCGCACTTGAGTCCTCTTTTCCATTCTCCACTACCCACCGTGACAATATGGCGTAATTTAGATATATTTTTAAGATGGAAAAATGCGGTTTTACAGATACTAGACACGTGACTTTCAAATTAAAGATTGGTATCAAAGAACACACACACACACACACACCCAGGTTCCTAACCGACGACGAAGACTTAACAGAGCAGCCATCAAGTGTTAGACAGTATTCTAAGTTATTACGTTAGGACGTTTTTTTTTTTTTTTTTTTTTTTTCAATAATTAGAATCTCTGTTTTTTCAGAATTTAGTAGTAGGAAATTACTAGTCATCCAATTTTTTATATAAGCTATGCATTCTGTTAATTTTGTGAATTGGTAGGTTTCGTCAGGGCATGAAGAAATATAGAGCTGAGTATCGTCGGCATAACGGTGAAAGCTAATTACATATTTCCTAATGATATCTCCTAATGGTAGTGAAGAATAAATAATTTTAGGAATCGATTTCAGATATGCTTTCTTACATGAATATCACAGTGAAGAATACTGATTTTAGCATTTGAGGCATAGATGAAGATTAAGTCAAGCAATTCAGGAGTCTGACATTAGCTTTTGTCCTTACGCACTTCCTGACCATTAAGCTCAGGGTACAGCGGTGTCTTTGTCTCTATGATAATGTTAAGGTTTGAGCAATCAAGTCAGGATGATTGGATAAGCAATACAATAGTGGATTTGCTCGGTTTCTCTTGAGTAATCTAGATAACCTGATATACAGGTTTTCACTGGATAGAATCAACTCCTCCCTACTTTCCACTCTCAGAAGTCCCTCCTCCTAAAATGGCTATTAAATTACAATGAAAACTGTTACAGATCAGACTGTTTGAAAGAATTGCAGCCGCGCTCAATAAAGAATAACTTCTGCTTGAACGTGATCCAAACGTCTCCTGGTCTTTGCTTAGAAGAAGGAAAAGTTTCCTACAGTAGCATGTACAGAGTGAACAGCAGCGGTCCTAGTACTGAGCCTTGTGGTACGCCATACTGAACTTGTGATTGATAAGATATCTCTTCATTTACTGCTACAAACTGATAACGGTCAGATAAGTATGATTTAAACCATGCTAGTGCAATTCCACTAATGCCAACATAATGTTCGAGTCTATTTAAAAGGATGTTGTGGTCAATGGTGTCAAATGCAGCACTAAGATCCAGTAATACTAATAGAGAGACACAACCACGATCGGATGATAAGAGCAAATCATTTGTGACTCTAACGAGAGCTGTCTCGGTACTATGGAACAGTCTAAATCCGGACTGAAAATCCTCGCAGATATCATTTCTTTCAAGAAAGGAACACAGTTGTGAGGATACTGCTTTTTCTAATCTCTTTGACAGAAATGGCAGATTAGAGATCGGCCTGTAATTGACTAGTTTTGTAGGATCAAGTTGTGTTTTTTTAACAAGCGGTTTAATCATAGCAAGCTTATAGTTTTTTTTTTACGTATCCTAGAGACAAAGACGAATTAATGATATTAAGAAGAGGATCTATGATATCTGGAAGCATCTCTTTCAGCAGCTTAGTTGGTATAGGTTCTAACATACACGTTGTCGATTTAGATAATTTAACGAGTTTAGAAAATTCGTTCTCTCCCTTAGCAATAAATAATACAATTTTCCCTCATGGAGACTACAATGCACTTCCTGATGCGATACTGTAGTAGACGGTTGCATAGATATAATTTTGTCCCTGATATTATCGATCTTATAAGTGAAGAAGTTCATAAAGTCATTACTGCTGTGTTGCTTGGAAGATTCTGGGCTTGAAGCTTTCTTTTTTGTTAGTTTTGCCACTGTTTCAAATAAATATCTAGGATTATGTTTATTTTCTTCTAATAGGGTTGAAAAATAAGCAGAATGGAGAGGTGGCCTTTCCTGTTGTGGTGACAGAAGTTTACATTTGCTTGGAACGTCCGGAGACTGTAATGATGGAGGAGAAATTTGTGGTGGCTGTCACTGGTTATCCGGAGCTGTACATCTCCATTCCCTCCTTCAGGGAATGAGGGTTACATATGTAACCGAGACGTGGACTTGGGATTGGTACGCCAAGAAAAGCAGAAGCAGTTGAACAGCAAGCAGTTGAAGAAGCAGTTGAACAGCAAGAGAGAACTTCAGTGTGTGAGTGTCTACTTTTCTCAGTCGATTTTAGCGCGGTTCTTTGTTGCTAGGAAAGTTTGTATAAGTTTTGGCAAAACGCGAGCGCACGTGTGTTTGTGTCGTGACTTCAGTTTCGCTGCGGGGAGTGGCACTGCTGTATTCAACAATCAGGTGTTAGGCGTGTATAAATAGGTTAGTGCACCGCGGCAGCTGTGGTGTGAAGCCCTCATCGTGTGAAGACCGAAGAGTGTTAAGACCAACGACTCTACCTGTGCGACTCCACCGAGCAAGGACACCGGCAAGGCACTTGAGTAGTAATTTATATCTCTGTTTTATCTTATTGTCATTTTGTTTTCTACTCAACTGTCAACTAATCTTTCTGTTTGTGAGCTCTTACACCATGTGTTTTATAATCCCTACTATTACTAACATTCCTAAATCCAATGTCACACGTCGGAGGCGGCACAATCCTAACAACCTGCGTACCCTTCCCATGTCTTCGAGTACTATCTTCTCTTTTCCTATTGGTCTCTGGAATTGCAAGTCTGCAGTTAACAAAGCTGATTTCATTACATCTATTTCTAGTCATTTAGGTCTCAGCCTTCTGGCCCTGACTGAGACCTGGATCAGACCAGAGGACACTGCCACACCAGCTGCGCTCTCCACTAACTTCACTTTCTCACACACCCCTCGTCTGACTGGAAGGGGTGGAGGTACCGGTCTGCTCATCTCAAACGATTGGAAAATTTTATCATTTACCACCTCCGTGTAACAACACATTCTATTACCATCACTAGTCCTATTAAAATCCATTTTGCAGTTGTATATCGTCCCCCAGGTCAGCTTGGCAGTTTCTTAGAAGAGCTCGATGTGCTACTCTCTTCCTTCCCAAAGGATGGCACTCCACTCATAGTTCTTGGAGACTTCAACATCCACATTGAAAAACCTCAAACTGCTGATTTCCACACTCTGCTTGCCTCATTCGATCTCAAACGAGTATCGGCTGCGGCTACTCACAAATCGGGTAACCAACTGGACCTTATTTACACACGCTACTGCTCCACTGACCATACACTGGTCACTCCACTGCACACCTTAGATCACTTCCTCCTCACTCTCAGCCTCAACCTGCCCCAGAACACAACACGCACTCCTCCACAGGTCACCTTTCGGCGTAACCTACGCTCACTCTCACCCTCTATCTTCTTTGGTCTCATCGACACTTCCTCCACCAGACCAGCTCTCAGCACTAGATACTAACAGTGCCACTGATACTCTTTTCTCCACTCTAACATCCTGCTTGGACAACTTCTGCCCCCTTTCCTCCAGGCCAGCCCGCGCCACTCCCTCTGCCCCCTGGTTATCTGATGTTCTCCGTGAACATCGTGCTAAACTCAGGGGTGCAGAGAGGAAGTGGCGCAAATCCAAAGATCATTCTGACCTTGGTCTTTATCAATCCCTCCTCTCTTCCTTCTCTGCTAACATATCTACTGCTAAAATGACTTACTATCACAACAAAATTAACAATTCTTCTGACTCTCGCATGCTTTTCAAAACCTTCTTCTCCCTTCTTAACCCTCCTCCTCCTCCTCCTTCATCAACCCAAACAGCTGATGATTTTGCCACATTCTTCATAAACAAAACTACCACCATCAGCGGCCAATTTACTAATCCACAAATTAACACACACAGTTTACCAGCTAACACACACATTCTACCCTCTTTCTCCTTGCTTTCAGAGACAGAAGTCTCCAAACTCCTACTTTCCAATCGCCCTACTACCTGTCCGCTTGATCCCATTCCCACTAACCTACTTCAAGCTATTTCTTCCTCTGTTATACCCACACTCACACACATCATAAACACATCTCTTCACACTGGTACATTTCCCACAGCATTCAAGCAGGCTCGGGTAACCCCACTGCTTAAGAAACCCACTCTAAATCCAGCACATCTAGAGAATTACAGACCGGTATCCCTCCTTCCATTCGTCGCAAAAACACTTGAACGAGTTGTTTTCAACCTGATCTCCTCCTTTCTTACGCAGAACAACCTCTTGGACAACAATTAGTCTGGCTTCAAAAGCGGACACTCAACTAAGACTGCTCTGCTCTAAGTAATTGAAGCCCTGAGATTGGCAAGAGCAGCTTCCAAGTCCTCAGTTCTCATCCTGCTGGATCTGTCTGCTGCCTTTGACACAGTTAACCACCAGATCCTCCTGTCAATCCTAAAGATGAAGGGGATCTCGGGAACTGCACTCCAGTGGTTCAAGTCTTACCTCTCGGGGTCCTTTAGGGTGTCGTGGAGAGGTGAGGTGTCTAAGACCCAACATCTAGCCACCGGTGTGCCTCAGGGCTCAGTGCTTGGACCACTTCTCTTCTCCATCTACATGACATCACTAGGATCTGTGATTCAGAAACATGGCTTTTCCTACCACTGCTACGCTGATGACACACAACTCTACCTCTCATTCCAGCCGGATGATCCGACGGTAGCCGCTCGCATCTCAGCCTGCCTCAACATTTCTGGCTGGATGAAGGACCAAGATCAGCCAGGAACCTTGGAGTTGTAATTGATGACCAATTGAATTTCACAGACCACATCGCTAGCACTGCTCGGTCATGCAGATTTGCCTTGTACAACATCAGAAGAATCAGGCCCTTCCTATCAGAGCATGCTACACAACTCCTTGTTCAGGCGCTTGTTCTATCCAGACTGGACTATTGTAATGCTCTCCTGGCTGGTCTCCCAGCTTGCACTGTCAAACCTCTGCAACTGATCCAGAAGCTGCAGCTAGAGTGTCTTCAACGAGCCGAAGAGAGCACATGTCACTCCTCTCCTCACGAAATTGCACTGGTTGCCGGTTGCCGCTCGCATCAAATTCAAGTCACTGACGTTTGCCTACAGAACAACCACTGGCACTGCTCCCCTGTGCCTGAACTCATTACTTCAGACTTATATGCCATCCAGAAACTTGCGCTCTGCAAGCGAGCGTCGTCTTGTGGTGCCATCTCAAAGAGGCACAAAATCTCTCTCTCGGACTTTCACCATGACTGTTCCCTGCTGGTGGAATGATCTGCCTAACTCAGCCAGAGCTGCTGAGTCTGTAGCCATCTTTAAGAAACTGCTGAAGACGTATCTTTTTCGGCAGCACTTGAGCACTTGATCCAGTACTACTAACACTTTCTTATCTATTCCCAAAAAAAAAAAAAAAAAAAAAAATGCTTTGGATTGTACCGTGAAGGGTCATAGCACTTACATACTGTTGTCCTACTGCTGGTTTAATTGCTTCTATTGTTTCTCATTTGTAAGTCGCTTTGGATAAAAGCGTCTGCTAAATGAATAAATGTAAATGTAAATGTAAAAACGGCATCCACTGTCCAGTGGGCCAACCTCTGCTTGGAGATAGCCTTACCCTTCTGCTGGCCTCTGTAACAGACAAAGAGCTGGTCCGAGGTCCTGAGGCTTTGCATTTGGTCCACATATAGGTGCAGAGCACAAACGGCACAGAGAAAAGCCAGGGCTGGGTCTTGCTCCTCCCGAGGCAGCGCTAGCAGGTTGAACAGCTGGTCCTGAAAGGTACACTCTAAAAAATGCTGGGTTGTTTCAACCCAATTTAGGGTAAAATATGGACAAACCCAGCCGTTGGGTTAAATTTTTACATTACATTTTTAACCCAACGTTTGGGTTTGTCCATATTTTACCCAAAATTGGGTTGAAACAACCCAGCATTTTTTAGAGAGTAGTGATAGCAACTTAGGGGACACGGATTCTAGGCATGATTTGTTGACCGAAAATGCATGCAGGTCACCTCTCCTCTTGATGGAAGCCAAAGCAAGCAGGAGAACTGTTTTCAGTGACAGGATTCTCGGTGAGAAGAACACCACTCAACAAACAGATTACACTTCAGAGCATAAGCGTGCCTCGTAGAGGCCGGGGTGATTGTCACACAGAGCATGGCCGGGTTGCCACGCCCATCTCGGGACTCGGCCGTGAAGCCAGTGCTGAAGCAGCCTCATATGAAGCAAACCCAGCGGCGTTACTGCAGCTGCGGATGCCATATGCCCCAGGAGCCTCTGAAAAAGTTTCTGCTCTTCAGTGTATTCATGCTGTTCAACACTGACCGGACACGTTCCTCTGTGAGGCGTGCCGTCTGGTTGACCGATTCCAGCTCCATACCGAGAAAAGTCCCAAATGGCTGAGGTGACTGACCACCATGTCCCTGTGTTCGCACAACTGCTCCAGAGACTGAGCTAGTATCAGCCTGTCGTCGAGATAGTTGAGGGTGCAAACACCATGCTCTCTCATGCGAGCAATGGCCGTCTCTGCGACTTTCGTAGAGACACGAGGCGACAGAGACAGCCCGAAGGGTAGAACTCTTTACTGATATGCTCGACCCTCAAACAAAAAAAGCGCAGGAACGGCCTGTGTCGCAGGATGATCAAGACATGAAAGTACACGTCCGCCGGTCGAACTGAATCGCATAGCCGAGTCTGATGGTACGGAGGAACCAGCTGGACGGGCTGGGAAGCGCTAGCCAGGCTCCCAGAGAAGAACCAGGGGGACCAGAGGCACCACAGACGTACCTGCAGTGGGGCAGCGAGCTGGAAGACAGGAACTCGACTCGGAAAGCATGGTGGCCCAAAGCGGGGACTGAGTGTGCAACACTTACCTGTTTCCACGGATCAGCAGGGGATGCGTGAGAAGGCATACCCGGGTTCTTGAACCACACCAGGCTGTTGGCCGGCGATGCAAGAGGGGGGCTGAGGGTGGCAAGGCTTTATAGGGTCCCTTCTCCGGCTCCACAGAGGACTTGGTGGAGGCTGCTGCTGAGGCTTAGCGGGAGCGGAGGTGGTGGCAGGGGGACACCCTCGGCGACAAGCAGGTGGAAGATCTGCGACCCGCGTGCAGGTGGCGGAATAGAAACAAACTGTAGCAAATGAGCTCAAAAAGGGAAGATAAAAAATGTATCATAACTCGTTATCGTTCATCATGAACGCCTGGGGTGGATTCCTGGCGGGGGAATCTCTGATGGCGCCCCGAATGCAGGAAATTATTAGTCGAGTGGCTGTGGGCCGGCATTTCCTGAGCCGACCACTCCAAACCGAGCGACAAGTTCAAGCCATGCCCTTAACATCACCTGGCTCCTTGGGTGGTAGGAGGCAGAGGCCTTCATGGCAGAGACCGATCTGTATTTAAAGCTGCCAATGTATTGTCTGGATTCTGGTTATCGCGGGAGGAGAGCACTGGGGAATCCCCTTGCTGCAGGGAGAGCGAGTCACGTGGGATATCGCCAGAATGAGCCTCACTTAGTCCCGTAAGCCCAACCCACGCGACACCATTGCTTCTTGCTCTCAGGCTCTGAGAGGGAGGGAACAGTGGAGAACGAGGGGCGGAGCCAATTTCCTCAGAAAAGCGACTTGCAAGCGCAGGAGCGCAAAGGAGTTTTCCCATTTTCTGGTGACGCAATACAAGTGAACCGTATCGATAGGGAACCTATGACTTCAGAAGGAATCTTTTGGTTTGTGTCTTTTCTTTTTTTAAGCTTGAATGCCTCAGTTACCAATTATTGTAGATAGTCTTTCAAATGTGTCCTGTTCACAGAAGAAAGAAAGCTGTATATAGGTTTGGAATAAAGACAGCATTTTTTCTTAATTGCTTTATTTTTATTATTCCTTAAATATATATCCTGATTGGTGGGACTCTCATAATTAGCTCAAATTGTGCATGCTTCTCAATACATTTTGTTGAATGTTTTGTAGTATTTTATTTTGCGGATCGTTGGAATAATGCTGATGTTCACCATTCCTCAGTTCATCATCTCCATCTGCATCTCAGCATTTGTCTACAAAGCCACATGTAACAGAGACTCTACACTGGTCAATGTGGCACTAAACTAGGTCAATTATTTATTGGTGGGTTAATCCCAACAACCAATAGTTATTTGTGTTGAAGTCTATGTTTTTATAGAATTATGCAAATCCACTAAATAAGCCACAAACAAAGGTATAGCTAGCAGAATGAAAAAGAAATATAAAGTTACCAGAATGTTTCATGGTAAACTGCCTTTAACATTGCTTGTCATGAAATAGAAATAGGAGATATTAGTCAATCACAACATGCATTATTGCCTTTCTCCTTTTCAATGAAAATAGTCAGTATGGTGTGTGGTTCTTAAACCTGATAATGAGTCTGAGTGTCTTGTGTACTAACATAATGTGATAGATTTTTAAAATGAATCATAACTAACATTTATTTTTCTTGCAGGAACAACAATCATATGTTTTTAAATGTTGTATGTTTCCAAACTCTTTGGCGAAAACTCCTGACTTTGGGTGTGTGAGTGTAAAATGAACAAATATGGGAAATGAAACTAGACAGATGTCTAGATTTGAAAGGTTGTGATTATGAAGTGATCAAGAAAACAGAGTTTGCTTATGCCAGTAACAGTAACTTTAACCAATTGAACCAATCATATTGATAGAAGGTGACATTCAGATTCAGATTCAGATTTCTTTATTAGTCCCCAAGGGGCAATTCAGTTCTACAGCCTACCCCTCCAGTAGAGTTAAAAAAACAATTAGCACACAATAATATAGGATTATAAAATAAAATTGAACGTGGCCTACATCCAAACAATCACATACACACACACAGCACAACATACACAATCACCTGCCAGTGACAGACCAGAGCATTGGAAGACCTTGGAGATTAGGATAAAAAGGTGGTTCAGTCTGTCCGGGGGTGTGTCACTCTTCTGCACAGCGTAACAACTGTGTATTAGACTGCTCCTATTCTTGCAAGAATAAATACTTCTATTTTATAATTTGACTCTGAGTCTCCCTTACGCAGTGATGTTTGTTTGATGAATTTTTGCCACAACATCTTTTTTTTCCTGTTAATAACACTTTTCACACATGTTAGTCACGATGGTTTTATTTGTTGTCTCTATTCTATAAAAACTGTTGTATCCGTGTTTTCTGCTGGGATTCTCAATGAAATGTGTCTGAGATCCTCCGGCCATGATGTATTCTTCTTTTTGGGGGAAGTTTCTCTGAGACTCTCCCGGCTGCGATTAAAGCATTTAGAGGACATTTGCTGAAGTCTGTCTGTTTATTATTGCAGCGCAGCAAGTAAGTCAGGGTAAGAGACTAGAAGCCAGTTGTCGACTGAAAGACAAGAGCAAGAGCTGGAGTACAAAGATGATTTATTAAAGGAGAACTCCGGTCAATTTTAACATTGAGCTCAATTTTTAGTAAATTTGGAGTGCTGTCAATACAGAGAACAACGACAAAAATCGGTGTTGCCTACACCGTGTTATCCTCTTTTTAAAATGTGCACCCTATTGACTTGAATGGGGCAAGTTTTAAACCTGCTTTTATCCTCTTAACATATTTGATGTGTCATTACAAGTGCCCAGCCATGTTGAGTGATTCCTTAAGAGTGAACACGAGTGAATCTGACTGCAGTAGATGTGAAAGATATGAATAAAAATGATGTTATATCATCCAGCGCAAATACCTGTATTTACTTCCTGTTTTCGGTGGAAGTCCAAAGTAGTCGATTGTCGAGTTCACGCGCATAGGTTTAGTTGCTATGATCACGCGCGTGAACTCGACAATCGACTACTTTGGACTTCCACCGAAAACAGGAAGTAAATACAGGTATTTGCGCTGGATGATATAACATCATTTTTATTCATATCTTTCACATCTACTGCAGTCAGATTCACTCGTGTTCACTCTTAAGGAATCACTCAACATGGCTGGGCACTTGTAATGACACATCAAATATGTTAAGAGGATAAAAGCAGGTTTAAAACTTGCCCCATTCAAGTCAATAGGGTGCAAATTTTAAAAATAGGATAAAACAGTGTAGGCAACACCGATTTTTGTCGTTGTTCTCTGTATTGACAGCACTCCAAATTTACTAAAAATTGAGCTCAATGTTAAAATTGACCGGAGTTCTCCTTTAAGTGCCGATGTGCAGACGCTTGGGTGTCGATTGGAGACGACCCAGGTAGAGTTAGGTCAGGTGAGGAAAAGTAAAGAAACCTCTACCACAATATCTTATTTGTTACTTCCCAGAGATACTGAATATAATATATACTCCTCACAGTGAGGAGATCCTAGCAGCCAAAGTTTGAGAGGAATTCATGTTTTATTTTATACATCTTTTCTAGTGTTACAGGCAAGAATATTTGGGCATATTTTGCTATATATCGGAAAACATGCCTTATTATACTTCTGCATGAGGTTTTGTAATATAATTTCATTAAATTATTGGGCAGTTGTTTCTCACATTTTTAATAATAGAATTATTACCAAGCATTCTTTTCAATCTACAGTCAAATAAAAGTATAATCATACAACTGTACCTATTTCTGAATGTCGCTCGATGATGAAGTATTGATCTATGTAGTGAAGTAAAAAAAAAAAAATTTTGTTAATAAAACTAATTGTATTATGTATTATATAATAAGGCTTCGTTTCAAATGGATGAGAAAAATAGCCTATAATGTCTTGAAAATCTGCAGCTTATCAATAATAGAAATGGGCGTCTGTCAAACGAAGGTAGGCTGATGGAGTTTCCAATGCTGACAAAACGAAACGTAAAATACACAAATAATGTGTTACTTCTGTATCAATTAAATAAATGACAAAATAAACAACTGAATAAATTAAATGAATGTCATAAAATCACAAGTTTGTTTTGATTTCATGGTACGAATCTGGTCTTGGAAAATAAAGTGGATGCATCCAAAAAGCTCTGAAGAAATATTAGAATAGTTATGTGAGAATAAAGACAGCATCAGTTAAGCGTAGACCGTTTAAAAAGGTTGAACACACAAATCAAGTATTTAGGTAGGTCACATCTGCATCTGTCTCTAAAAAAAAATAAAAAAATAAAGATGTGATTGGATGTTATTGAACTGTGAAACCAGCATTAATATTTGTGCTTTGAATGATCTATATGTGTTCTCGGCCACAGTAAACCACGACTGGCGTGAGCATGTTCAAGGGTAGCTTATATATATGTATATTCTAATTTGCGATATATACACGAAATGATGTATTGAAGGGAAGTTTTTTTAGCAATACAACAAAACTATTGTGACCAGGCGGTTTTTAGGGATGACGGCGCACTATTTTATCTGTAAAAGGCCGATTGGATGGAAACACACTAGAGACGGCAAAACTCTTTTTAATGCATATTTAGTTTGTCGATAACAAAACCGTGTAAGAACTGGACAGAAAGGTGATGTCATCATTTCTAGGTCATCATTAGTTGTCTTGGTTTGTAGTTAGTTCTCACCTGGTCCATTACTGTCCTCCGACTGCAGTGAAGTCCTCTGTTCCTTCTGTACACTTGTGTTAATGTCGTAGTAGTGCAGTGTTCCTCATTAATGTTACACTCATTGCTTATGGGCAATATTTCAGAGTTGTTGATACAAAATGGCAAAAAGTCCCATCAGGATTTAATTTATAGTTAATTAAGGCCTTTTTCCATCATTTATTGATAAATCAGGGCCCAACTACAGGATTATTGTGTGTTTGGAACAGAGACACGTCTGTCGGTGCTTTAATTCACAGATATTTTTGTCCTCAATCAATGGCCGTAATTTATGCTTGTAGATTTGATATATGTAAATTTTATCAGGAAGGGCATCAACATAATCTTTAAAAGTATAAAGCAAGATCATATGAAGCAAGCTCCTCCTTAGCAGTTCTTCACAGACCACACACACACACGCACACACACACACACACACACAGATACACCAGAAGAGCGATCAGACATCCTCATCAACAACTCATTTCCAGGTAAAATATTTTATGCATCAATTGACATCAATAGTTATATTACTGGTGAGTCTGAGTGTAAACTGTTAATTTATTGTTATACTTTGGCACAGAAAATGAAACTAGTTTTGGATTTGTTTGAACATTAGGCTACAAAATATACAATCATGTAAAATATTGACGTCTATAAGCTAACGTTAGCCTTAGCAAAGCTAGCATCTCGGTTTTATCAGTCGCTCTGGACAAGGGCATCAGATAATGCAAAATCATAAATACTTTACACGAGACACAGACAATAAAGCAATCTTGAGTGAGTTGTGAACTGCAGAATTTGAACGCTTCATTACAGGTGAAAACTTTCCTAAAATGGAAGCCAGCAAGACCATCTCCACTGATAAAGCTACAGTGGTCATCCAAGTAAACCCACAGGTGACACAGAACATTGTGAGCGGAGATGATGGACAGGAGACCAGAGGAGCGCAGCACAACACGGCTCTCACTGGGTTTCTCGAAGCGCAACCAAAGGCACTGGGGGTAATGCATTTAAGGATGAATTATAATTATGTTCTGGGAATCTTTTGAGTGTCTAATTTTCTTCTGTGAAAAAATGAACAGAAAATATGCGTCTCCGTCGCACACATGGTGTTTATCGTGCAATTTATACGTGAAAATGAGTTTTTACGTATATGATACGCATGGGTTTGGTTTAGTCACTCTAAAAATAATTAGTAAATATCTTAATAAATATCACAGTAATAATGAACTTTATTAACTTAATAAAATCTCTGAATATCATTTAGTTGATGGTTTGAGTTGAACATACTAAAATAATTGACTAAAAATAATTGACTAAACAGTTAATTTTGTCTAAATTAAATTAGTTGATTTTATTCACTAAAATAATTTAGTATTTGACTAACCAATTATTTATTTTTAATAAACTTAATATATTTGTGAAATTTCTATCAAAATATTTGAGAATGGAGAATTAAACTGATCTGTTTTTCAGTATTATTAATATATTTAACACACACTTAAGAAATTGAGTTAACTGCAACACTGCAGCCCATATGCTGTAAATATGCTGTATATCATGGACAATAAAGGCCGATCTCATGTATACTGGGGGACAAAAACTCCAAAGTCCGGACCTGGGGTCCGAACCCGCACGGTCCTTCCGGCCACTGACCGCTCCCAGTAGCACGAAGCACTTTCCCCACACACAAAGACACACGTCCCCACACACACTCCCCCATCCAACACCAGACTGATCTCTACTAACTGCATATATTTGAGTAATGATGTTAATATTTAAATAATAAAAATAGTGTCCCTCATAGGGTCTCAGAAGCACTTCAACCATAAAAATCAGGGCTATTTGGCCCCGGGCTACTGATGGTAGGGTTGAGTGCTCCCAAGAGGAATGAGGGTTATTATAAGTCGGGTTATAATGATCAGGGTACCAACGGTTGGGGTTAGGGCTCAGGTCTGGGTTATTAGTTGTAGGGTTATCCAGCACCAAATCTCACTGGTTGGGTTTAGAGTGGTTGTGAGTGTAGCATTAGTGGAAAGAGTGTATTCAATTTCGAAGAGAAGAGAAGGGTAGCCAATAAGAAGAGTAAAAAGTGTAAAGAGGAAGATCTTGAGAAAGGATAGTGATCTAAGTCTCATTCAGGCCTCTGGGATACAGGACATCCAAACGTTTAATCCACATCCTCTCCGTCCATAAACGTTCCCGGAGGGTCCACAGTGGATTCGTTTGGAGTCCTGTAATTCTCAGGGCCTCCAGGCCATGAAGCATGAAGTGTTTGACCAAGTGTCTGTGTTTTTCAATTTTGTGAACAATGTTATGAGCATGCTGGTAAACTCTAACCCGCAGTTCATTCCTGGTCTGTCCAACATACTGTTTCTGGCACTTGAGACAGTAGATCAAATATACGCAATTGGTACAGTCATGTGATAGGGTACGAGACAACTTGAAAATCTGGCCATTAAATCTATTTTTGACCCATCTGAGCGGAATGAAATACTTGCATTTACCAACACGGCTACTCGTAGACGGTGGGGCTAATTTGCTTTGTACCAATCTGTCGAGTAGGTTTTCATTTCGTCTGAAAGCAGCAATAGGTCTGTGATGTTGCAAGTACTTGGTGGGTGCGAGAAATTTTTGAAAACTAGATTTAATGGCCTGGTTGAGTTCAATACTGAGGCTTGAGAAATGTGTCACCAGAGGAATTATCTTGTCTCTGGTAGTTGTGTCAGCTGTGAGTAGAGGTTTAGGACGATCAAATGTTTTGAGTGTTTTTCTGAGAAATGTGCGAGAGTATCCACGTTGTTTGAGAGCTGAAAAGAGTGTTTTTGTAGCATCGAAGAAGGAAGATTTTTCGGTACAGATTCTTTTAAAGCGAAGTAGCTGTGACTTAACTATACCTCGAAATGTGTGGTTCGGGTGAAAGCTGTTTTTGTGTAACAACGCGTGTGTGTCAGTTTCTTTAAAATAGACTCTGAAGTCCAACCTTCCGGTAGATGTGAACTTAGGTCCCTTATATGACACAACATCCAAAAAGTTGACTTCCTCTGGGTGCACAGTGAATTTGATCGTTATAGAGGCCTGATGAGTGTTCAGGTGCTCAGTGAATGCAATGAACTCTTCCATTGAGTTGAACATACTAAAATAATTGACTAAAAATAATTGACTAAACAGTTAATTTTGTCTAAATTAAATTAGTTGATTTTATTCACTAAAATAATTTAGTATTTGACTAACCAATTATTTATTTTTAATAAACTTAATATATTTGTGAAATTTCTATCAAAATATTTGAGAATGGAGAATTAAACTGATCTGTTTTTCAGTATTATTAATATATTTAACACACACTTAAGAAATTGAGTTAACTGCAACACTGCAGCCCATATGCTGTAAATATGCTGTATATCATGGACAATAAAGGCCGATCTCATGTATACTGGTGGCTTAGGCTACCCGAATGTTTAAATGTTTCATTTTTACTTTTACTTAAATGTTTGTTAAAAGAGTTTAAATGTAGGCAATATTGTATACATGTTAAAACTGTGTAAAATATGCTGTATGTACTTATCGACAATAAATGTCATGTATACTGGTGGTTTTATGGAATACTATCTTACAAAGGTTTAGGGGAAATAAAAAATGTAATATTACTAAAAACAGTTAATATTACTCATAAATATTGGTTCCCTTTCAAGGGAACTCGAGCTGCGTTGAGACGCGGTGGGAACGCCTTGCGTGATTGCGTCGTGAAGCACATGTGTAATCAATCCAATGGAAACGGGAGACGTCATGGGCGGGTGACGTCACCAACCAGGAAGCTATATAGCACTCCCGCGATCAGAGAATCACTAGCTTTGTTGCCTTCAGCAAGTGCGATCTGTGTAATACTGTCCTTGTCTATTTATTGTCTGTTTGTCTCAGTATCTAGATATTATGGAGAAACAAGAATTCAAAACGTTGTGTTGTTCCCTACCCTCGTTTTATCTCGGGTGGGGACGCGCATCAGCTTTGTGTTGCTTGTTTGGGAGTTTTGCTTACCCAGTCAGTTCTCGAGGGGACTGACTGAGTATTGCAGAGGTTGTCTGTTTCAACTCACTCCCGCCGGGCGTCCTTCGAGGAGGACGGTTCGGTTGCGCGCGCTCCCTGAGGCGCGAGTCCCGCTGCTGCCGAGGCACAGCGGCGACGTGCATCTCGGGGATCGCGCAAATGGATCTAACAGCGAGGTTTGAGACGGGCGCGCCCTATCTCTGCCACACGTGTTAGTTCCAGTGCCTATCGTGCTGCGATCTCCAGTTCCGAGGAATTGGTATCGTTAGTGTGAAAAAAGAAAAAGAGAAAAGAAAAGGATATATGTGTATACGTATATTATGAACAAAGCTAGTGAATAAATGAATAATTCAGCTCATAACTCTGTTGTATAAAGAGGAGCTTATAAAAGGAGGTTTTATTTTGTGCTGATTGCATAGTTAAATGTTTTCTGGCCAGCTGAACATTATCTGAGTGAGAATATAATTAAATCTCTATATCTCAGCCTCCTCATCGGGGTTTGCCGTTTTTTCCCTATCTCCACACTGAGGAGTTGAGATTTTGGAATAAACCGGTTTCTATTTTATGTGTTTACCCCCAAAAACTTCTACTAAAGTAATGTTTTGGGTATTAAATATCATAGTATGACAGTGCCTCGGGTTAAAGAGACGCTTCCTAGCTATCTCTCTCCCGAGTCAGCGTCATCATTACCCCGACGTTATCCACCAGCCATCATAATAATAGATAAATATTATTAGGCAGCATTGGTGGGTAAACTATATAAGGACATGGATGAATGTGAGGATGTCAACACTGACGCTATTCGAGAATTGCGTCGCTAACAGATAAACTATATGGGGGAGGGACGGTTTCGAGAAATCGTTTCTCCTCGGCGTCCTCTGGGGGGCGACTCTCTGAGGAGGGTCGCAGCGCTGCCAGTTCGGTTGTTTCCTGCTGGTGGCCACGGAGTGATATAAGTTTTTCTGATGTATGAAAAAAATATATATATTTATGTCTGTTCTCTGAACGCTTAGCTTTCAACAAAATGAAGATATAAACTATCCAGCGGCGTTCCAGAGGTGTCTTCATCACCGATCTAATGTTCCTGAGACTGCTGGGCGGGAGCAGTCTCAGCCTACTAAAGCTCCTCGCAGCATAAAGTGCTGCAAAATAGAGCGTCGCCATTCGGCCTCATCCACAATCGAGAGGGACCTGGGTGGCGGTCGCTGTCTAGCCAGTTAGAGATATGCAAGATCTGAGAACTGTTTTATCTCTAATATAGCTGGAAGAAGAAGCCCTGACGCTGAGGCTGCAGGCTTCTGAGGGTGGTCCCCTCCGGGGTAGGGACGATTTTGAGAAATCGTTTCTCCTCGGCGCCCTCTGGGGTGCGACTCTCTGAGGAGGGTCGCAACGCTGCCAGTTCGGTTCTCCTGCCGGTTCGCCGTTTCAGGACACCGAGGTGTCAGCGTCCCCAAACGATCCTCCGAGGAGGGTCGTAGAGCAGTCAGTTCGGTTTCCCTGCCGGTTCGCTGTTTCAGGGCGCCAAGGTGCCTGCTTTTTCCAACGATCCTCCGAGGAGGGTCGTTGGAACTAAGATAATTAGAGGTAGGCAAGATCTGAGGACTGTCGTTATCTCTAATGAAACTTAGAAGAGAAGTCCTGACGCTGAGGCTATCAGGCTTCTGAGGGTTCCTCCGGGGCAGGAACGGTTTTGAGAAATCGTTTCTCCTCGGCGCCCTCTGGGGTGCGACTCTCTGAGGAGGGTCGCAGCGCTGCCAGTTCGGTTGTTCCCTGCCGGTCCTCCGTTAAGGGCACCAAGGTGTCAGCGTCCCCAAACGATCCTCCGAGGAGGGTCGTAGAGCGGTCAGTTCGGTTTCCCTGCCGGTTCGCCGTTTCAGGGTGCCGAGGTGCCTGCTTTTTCCAACGATCCTCCGAGGAGGGTCGTTGGAACTAAGAAAGAGGTAGGCAAGATCTGAGGACTGTCGTTATCTCTCATAAAACTTAGACAAGAAGTCCTGACGCTGAGGCTATCAGGCTTCTGAAGGTTCCCCCGGGGCAGGGACGGTTTTGAGAAATCGTTTCTCCTCGGCGACCTCTGGGGTGCGACTCTTTGAGGAGGGTCGCAGCGCTGCCAGTTCGGTTGTTCCCTGCCGGTCCTCCGTTCAGGGCACCGAGGTGTCAACGTCCCCAAACGATCCTCCGAGGAGGGTCGTAGAACGGTCAGTTCGGTTGTTCCCTGCCGGTTCGCCGCTTCAGGGCACTGAAGTGACTGTTCAACCAAATCCAGAGGCCAGTCTCGAGAGACTGGTGCCCTTAGCAGAATTTCTGGCAGCGTGGAAACTACTGCCACATATTTCTCAGTGGGTCCTGCACACTATAGAAAAGGGTTCAGAATTCAGTTCGGTTCTTGTCCGCCCAGATTTCTAGGGGTCCTCCCCACAGTGGTGGACCTCGAGTAGGCTCTGGTTATGGAGCAGGAAGTGCTGACATTTTTGCAAAAAGGAGCTATAGAAGGGGTTCCTCCTCCCTGACAGACAGTCAGGGTTTTATAGCCGCTACTTCATTGTTCCGAAAGAGGATGAAGGGTTGCGTCCTATTCTAGACCTGCGTCTATTAAACAGCAGGTTTCAGAATCTCATGTTCATAGTATGCTTACGCTAATATGATTGTGTCACAGATTCAGCCCGAGGGCTGGTCTGTCACAATAGACTTGAAGGACGCTTATCTATCCATCCTCATCACAGGAGGTTCCTGAGGTTTGCTTTCGGGGGCGAAGCATACCAGTATCGGGTTCTTCTATTCGGCCTAGGTTTATCACCCCACACCTTTACAATATGCGTGGATGCAGCTCTGGCTCCTCTGGGACTCCAGCGCATTTGCGTATTATACTATCGACGATTGGTTGATCCTAACTCAATTTGAGCAGATGGCAGTTCGGCATCGAGATGTCGTTCTGTCTCATTTAAAGATGTTGGGGTTGCGACTCAACGCCAAGAAGAGTGTGCTCCTCCCAGCTCAGAGGACCATTTTTCCAGGTGTTATATATGATTCGCTGTAAAGGGGGTAAAACTAGGCCAGTCACTCACTGTGGAACAGTTTCAGACTGTTGGGTCTCATGGCAGCTGCGTCCAACGTAATTACTTTTGGCCTTCTGTACATGAGACCCCTGCAGTGGTAGCTCAGGACCAAGGGGTTTCTCCGAGGGGAAATCCATTTTTTGCATGATCAAGGTCACGCGGCTATGCCTACGTGCCTCGGTCATGTGAAAGAACCTTGGTTCCTCGCCCAGGCCCAGTGTTGGGGGCTCCTTGTCGACGCTTATGCTATCGACGGATGCTTCCCTCACAAGTGGGGGGTGATCATGAGTGGTCACTCGGCGAAGGGTCTTTGGCAGGACCATCTCCTTTTGGCACATAATTGGCTAGAAGTGATGGCGGTATTCCTAGAATCTCAATACTTCCTGTCAGAACCGAGAGGTCACCATGTGCCTGAACCTTCTGGACAGCACACTGATGGTCTCGTATATCAGAGCAGATATCCTGTTGAGGCAGGGGCTGAGGCCCGGAGAATGGAGACTTCACCCCGAGGTGGTGGAGCTTCTTTGGGAGAACTTCGGTTAAAACTTTGCCTTTGTGGTTATCCCTGACGCATCCAGCTCCGCTTGGACTGGATGTGATGTATTAGGTGTGGTCGAGGCTACACCTGTACGCATTTCCCGATATCTTTGCTCCCGGGAGTTACCCTCATCTGGAGTCATGGATGCTGTGTGCTCGGCCTCTGAGGGGGCCCAGCTCATAGATTCAGGTCTCTCGACTGAGGTCGTGGAGACCTTACTCCAGTCTTGAGCTCCCTCCACGAGAAGACTGAATATGCATTGAAATGTAAACTGTTCTCTGCCAGGTGCGGAGAACACCTTCTGCCACTTGCTATCTGCCCTATGGTACAGTACTTGATTTCTGCAATGAATGTTTCTTTGCTGGGTTATCTCTGAGGAGAGATCCTTATTTCATCTTCTCCGTGGTACATGAGGCTGAGGCCTGCACGTACTTGGATTTGCACCTGGTATGGCGGTAGTCTTTCTTCACCCCAGGCCGGGTTGTATTCCTAGGTCCCTACTCAATTTGCGGGTCATTTGTGCTGCAGGCCTTCTGTCCTCCACCTTAATCAGGAAAAGCTAAAGACAGTTATTGAGCAAGCGAGTAGTTGAGGCTATCTCACTTGCTTATGTATCGGCTGGACAGCCTTCACCTTTGGCTGTCCGGGCCCACTCTACTAGGAGTATGGCTGCCTCTGGGCTTTAATTTCAGGAGTTTCTCTCCACGACATCTGTAATGCGGCAGGCTGGTCCTTACCGCATACATTTGTCCATTTTTATGACTTGGACCTAGACTCCACTCCAGGGTCTAGGGGGCTTGTTTCGTAGTATGCGCACAGTCTTCATACACAACAGGCATTTGTCATATGGCGTCGTGGGTATAGGGTTCCCACCGCGTCTCAACGCAGCTCGAGTTCCCTTGAAAGGGAACGTCTCAGGTTACGTATGTAACCCTGGTTCCCTGAGAGGGAACGAGACGCTGCGTTGCTTTGCCATACTCCCTGCATACCTGTGATCATCTTGCTTCAGGCTTTTCAAAGCTAGTGATTCTCTGATCGCGGGAGTGCTATATAGCTTCCTGGTCGGTGACGTCACCCGCCCATGACGTCTCCCGTTTCCATTGGATTGATTACACATGTGCTTCACGACGCAATCACGCAAGGCGTTCCCACCGTGTCTCAACGCAGCGTCTCGTTCCCTCTCAGGGAACCAGGTTTACATACGTAACCTGAGACGTTTTTAAAGGTAGGATAGGTCAGAATTGTCTAAAAAAACTTTTATTCAAATTGGTTTAAACTGTCTTTATATACCAATACATAATTAAAATGCAAGTACTCTGAAATAGAGAGTATAAAAAACTGAGTGACTCTAGTGTATTTAATCTTCAATAAACACAGCTCATTAATTCCGTTCACTCCCGCCTAAAAACGCCAGTAATAGCGGCGGTAGCCATGGCGACGGAGAGTGACAGTCGCGCACTTTCGTCCCGGTAGGAATTAATGAGCTGTGTTTTTTGAAGATTAAATACACTATAGTCACTAAATTTTTATACTCTCTTTTTCAAAGTACTTACATTTTAATTATGTATTGGTATATAAAGACAGTTTAAGCTAATTTGAAAAAAAAGTTCTTTAGACAATTCTTACCTACCCAACCTTTAAATGTTTAAATGTCAAATTACTTCTAATCAATTTTATTTGTTAATGTACCAGATGCAGTTACTCAGATGTACTTTTTTTTTTACTTGCATTTACTCAATTCATACAGTATATCTCATTGATTTCACAGCTTTACAATTTACTCAAGTTTTGTGTGTAAAATCTAAAAATTTCGCCCAAAAAATGTAGTAACTCATAGTTGAACTTTTTAGAGTGTAGTGGTGTGGGGTGTGTGTATTACATGCAATAAAGGTGAAAACTGTGTATCATATGCACATAAAAACTCATTTTCGGATATACATTGAGCGATAAACACAATGCGTGCGATAGAGACACATTCATGAGATCAGGTCTGATCGCCTTGAGACTGTATAGTGCATAACACATTAGTATAGCTTCTCTCTGTGTGTGTGTGTGTGTGTGTCTTTATTAAGAACAGTACTTGACTCATATCTGCTCTGTCTAGACTGTCCAGATCATGATTGGAGTGGTGATTTTGGTATTGGGTATCGTACGCACCCCCGATGCCTTCTACGGCCCACATATCTCTGTCTTCAGTGCCATCACCTACTGGGGATCCATTATTGTAAGTTTAAGTTAATGGTTTTACTTTAAAGCCTCTCTCTTTAATGTCCAGAATGAAGTGTGAAATGTCTTGTTTCTCTCAGTTCATCAGTGCTGGATCTCTGTGTGTTGCTGCGCAGAATAAACTGCATCTGTGTGTGGTATGTACATCATGTGCTGAAATCTGTGTGTGATAACTTTATTTTGCCACATTGTTTCTAATGTATTCAAACACTATTATTACTCAAGAAACTGTGTAATTGAAACATTACAAGCTGTCAATCATCTAGCAGCCGCCCAGATATCATCATCTGTTATCAGCAAAGCCTGTAACCCGCATGTGCTGTTGGGGTCGTGGGAAACTGCAAATGACCTTCGCTATAACATTAAAAAACTAAAACTATCCCTTCATCTACATGGCATGAAACGTGACTTTTCTCACACTGACTATATCTACACAGAATGTTTTTTTAATGGTATCTGATTGTATGTTAGTGTGAAAAAAAGTCCCACTCAGGATGTTTGGGGCTCTGTAGACGCCACATAGGAAATGAATATGGTGTGTGTGTGTGCGTGTGTGTGTGTGTGTGTGTGGGGGGGGTTCAGAACACAAATACACATAAATGACCATGGCAACACTACAACACATCCACATGTGCTCATCCCCAGACCCTGCCATCGAGTGATCAGTGATTAGTTTAATGAAATTGAGAAATGTAGATCTCCTATAAAGCGATTTGTACATACAATTTAGCTATTCTGTCAAAATGAATATATAAATGATTTCAAATTAAGGCAAATAATGTTTAAAAATACCATAGCCCCCCCTCTCTCTCTTGTACTACATTAGTCTGAAGCTTGCACATTAATCTCAACTTTATTATAGAATAATGACCCATTTTCACCATTAAAAGAACATGGACTAAAAGGAGATCTGACTCATTATCAATTTACATATTTAAAACCTGCAGTTCAGGACATTTAATAAGTGTACACCTTATACTATTACTGTCACCTTTCACATCACTTCTTCCCCTGTAGGTGAAAGCTTCTCTTATAATGAACGTGTTCAGCGCCATAAGTGCAGGGACAGCCATTGTTCTGATGTCCATAGAGATAGCTCTGATTTCCCATCGAGGTTGTCACTATGGCTATGATTGTTCTTCTGACAGCTGTTTAATAAAGGTACTAAATGTACAATGTGCAATACTATATTAATGTGACCAGTTTTAAATTAGTTTTTTCTTTAAATGCTGTTTACTTGTTGAAAAGGTCACCCACAAATGACAACTGTGTCATCATTTAATATTTGAAACACAATTTTACTGATAAAGATTGTGCTTTTCAGTATTTTCCATGCAGTTATAATGTACAAAAGGCATCATAGAAGTATCATAACAATTAGAAAGTTTCAAATGTTCAAAAGCCATATGATGACGGTTTATATATAATATGAACTTTTAGAGCCTCATTCAATATAATTCATGGATATTATTTGTAACCAACTTTTATATGATCTTGTTGAATATTTTTTAGAGCTATGATCTAGGGATTGTTGGAATAATGCTGGTGTTCTCCATTACTCAGTTTATCATCTCCATCTGCACCTCAGCATTTGCCTGCAAAGCCACATGTAACTCAGACTCTACAGTGGTCCATGTGGCACTAAACCAGGTAAACCATTTAGTGGAAATGATGTAATAACTATAACCAGGGTGGCAGTCCGTTTTATCCCAACAACCAATAGTTTTGTATTTTTTTAATTTAGGTTAGTAAGCCACAACCAAAGGTAAAGCTATCAGAATGGAACGAAAATATAATGCGACCAGAAAATGTTCAATTGTAAACTGCCTCTTACCTCATCGCTGTAAAACTAGGACAATCTACCACAATGACATGTTATATTTTGTAATGAACTATATTTAGTCTTGTATTGTTGAAATAGTCATGCTACATAGAAAACAACTCATTTACTACTCATTAAAAACAACAACTGCACACCGTATGGAAACAATATAGGAACCAAGAGTCAATCCTAACTTCATTGTAAACTACAGCCTTATTCCTCCCACTCATCCCAGTACAGCCTATAAACATATATTTATATGGTGTGTGGACCTTGTTAGTAAAATTAAACCCGATATGAGTCTTGTGTACTAACATATCTTATCTGTAACTTCCCAGGGATACTGATTCACAGTGAGGAGATCCTACCAGCCAAAACTAGAGATTAATATCTCATATTGTTGCATCTGATTAATATTTTTTGGAGAATTGAGAATTAAGAATTGAAAGTACACCAAATAAATGGTTTGTTGATGCAAAACCCCCATTGTGTCTCGTGTGTCTTTTGTTTTAACCTTTAAAAAAAAAAAACTACAACAAAGCAGGGAGAGCAGCAAATCCAGGAAACCCAAGGTACTCCCCCAACAAGCAAATGAGCAAAGCACAGCTGCCAGACTAAAGCCCCTAAAGATGTGTCTAAT
>JARPMJ010009444.1:0-27004 GCA_033366665.1 Phoxinus dragarum
TTAAAATACAGACTGCAGGTTCAATAAAATAAATATATATTTTTTTTAGTTATACTTAGTGCAAGTACACAGGGCTGGGTAATAAACACATATGGTTTTAAATGTCAGAGACTTAAACATTATACGTGTTTACAAGAGTCTCGTGTGACAGAATCGCTTATGGACCTTGTCTATGTAAGTTATCTAATCTTCCAACTACATTGTCATGACAATGTGACCCTAGTAAAACCAGTAAGCCAGTGACTTTCGCACAGTTTTATAGAGCTTTCTTTCAAGAACTTTCCTTTAGGAACATTCCTTTAAGAACTCTCATTCCTCCCTGAGGGTTACCCATCTTTCTTTCTCGTTTTCCACTCTCTCCTTTAGACTGACCTGGTAGGCTGGTGTTAAGGAGCTCGAGATATTCCTCCATAGAGGTCAAGACCCTGTAGCCAGCACAGTTAATGGTGCCTTTAGGATGCAGCCCTCGGTCATGGGCCTAAATCAACAGAAACAGATAAAGTATATAAGGACAGCAGATTAATTCATTTAAACAAACAAATGAATAAATGCTTTTACTTGACAAAATAAATGAATAATATATGAATTAATTCATATATTTATTTTGTCCATTCATTAATCTTAAATAAAAACGATTTATTTAATTAGTTAAACTTCTGGAATCATCAAACATGTACTTTACACACACACACACACACATACATACATATATATATATATATATATATATATATATATATATATATATATATATATATATGTAAACGTTAAATGCATGATTATCAGCCAAGGTCTTTTTTTTATTATTTGGCCAAAAAATTTCTTAGGTGACCTGGCAGATAATATTAATCTATTACTAATAAAATATAGTTCATTTTGTTGAGTTTTCATTAAACTCATTACCTGTTTGTTATCATAATAGTTGATGTTATAGGAGTCAGGAATAAAGAGAAAACGATTCCTCCATTTTTTGTTCTCTTCTAGATACTGAAACAAAGCCCCCGAAAAGATGGACTTATTCTTAAGAGGCACCTATGAAAAAAACACAAGAATTGAAGTGCAGTTCAAACAAGGTCCTGTTAAAGCAGAGAGAGAGAGAGAGAGAAAGAGAGTGTGGACCCAGTACATAATTATACATTATGTGGAGAGATGTTAAGACTGGAAGTACTTAATGTATGTTTACTTTGCCCACCCAGTGACTATGTCTACAGACGTACACGCACGCACACCCCGATTGACGAATAAAAAGTGTGCAAACTGCACATCTTTACAGGGTCATACTGTGATAATACTACACATTTCAAATAAACAAGTCTGCATTTGTTCAAACAGAGCAATTATCCCCAATTCCGCGTTGCTATGTGACATTACAGACCATCAGTTCTGGGAGAAATTAACCTGATTTTAATTGTTTCACTTGCTTCTCAAAAAAAAGAGAGAGAAAAAGACAAACATAGCAAAAAAAAAAAAAAAAGGGGGGGGGGGGGAGAAAAAGACACACATAGCAAAAAAAAAGAGGAATAGAAAAAGGCAGAGCTTTACCTTCCTGTGCAGGAGCTGAGGCTGAGGGCCTCCTCCACCCTCTACGTCATAGCGCATCTGGTTAAAGAGAGCGACTGCATACTGCTGTTCATATAGCCGACCAAAATCTCCCATCAGCTCCCCTGTCCGTGCTAAAAAAAGATACACGCACACAAGAAATGAACATAGGCTACATTGTTATATTACAGGTACATTAGACCTAATGTTTTTATTTATTAAACAATAATGGACTCACAAATAAACTGGTATATATGCAACTATCAACAAAACAGTTGTCAAATATATGCAAGCATAACATAACTGCTTAACCAACACTTTCTCTACAAAAGGCACATCGACATGAAATGTTTGCGTCATGAGTAGCTAAAAAGTAAACCCTGTTACTTTTTTTTCATAGGAAGAATGTATATGGAGAACAGGCTTGTGCACAATTCAGAATTGAATTGAGAATGACTCTGATTTCCAATTCCATTCTTGGAATTGAATTTGAATTGATGTCAAAAACAGGATATTGAATACAATTCAAATTTGAATTAAAGGAAGCAGAATTGCAATTCAATAAAAATTCAAAGAAATGCATATACATATTTTAAGTGAAGTGTTCAACAATGAAGATTTACAGTATAGGTCAGATATGATTGCATTACATATTCTATTAATTATATTTGTTTGAAATTTCGTGTTATTTTATTACTTTGATATGAAAATAACATTGGAACAAAACTAATTAAACAACATTGAAGGGGTCATTTATTTCAAGAATTTGATCATCTATTTTAGAACAAAATTGATGCAGGGTTGAGGAGTGACTAGTTACGTGTAAGAAATTATGTTATTAAATAACAAAATTAATGTAATTGTATTTAGTTGTATTACTGAGGTAAAATGTGTAATTCAATTAGTTACTAATCAAATTAAAAGGAAATTACTTTGCATTGATAAAGTAAACCAAATAAAGTAATCCAAACCACATTTATAACTGTGCGTTCACACCGCACGCGGCGAGAGCGTCAAAGTGGCCGGAAGCCATCAAGAGGTCCTCGCTGCAGCCTGTAGCACGATGACGTAGCTGGATGGTCCAATACGTAGTGGACTCTGTTACGCGCATGCGCGGTGGTGTGTTTTGGCGACGGAAACAATCACACGTACTTTGATCTTCCAAGAAGAATAAAGTTAATAAATGGTCACTTGAGTATGCAAGCTCTTTTCCGCCATAGAATAAAACATTTTTAAAAAATAATTGAGACTTTTTTTATCTCACAATTGCGAGCATAGCCTACTGACTTTATTTCTCAGAATTGTGAGATATAAAGTCAAAATTGCGTGAAATAAAGTCTCAATTGCGTGTTATAAAGTCAGAATTGCGAGATATAAAGTCAGAATTGGGTGTTATAAAGTCAGAATTCTGACTTTTTTCTCGCAATTCTGAATTTATAACACATAATTGCGAGTTTATATCTCCCAATTCTGACATATTTTCTCAGAATTGTGTATATAAACTCGCAATTGCGAGTTATAAAGTCAAATAAATATTATTAAAAAATATTATTATTTTTTTACCTCAGTAGGCTAGTTTAATATCTCACATCTCACAATTCTGACTTACACGCAATTGCGACTTTATATCATGCCATTCTGACTATCTCCCAATTGCGTATTATAAAGTCAGAATAGCGAGATATAAACATGCAATTCTGAGAAAAAAAGTCTGAATTTCAAGCTATATTTCTCGCAATTGCGAGTTTATATCTCATAATTATGACTTAATAACACGCAATTGCGACTTTATATTACGCAATTCTGACTTAATAACACACAATTGCGACTTTATACATGTCTTGCAGACACTGAACAGCAAGACCTTATGTACAGATCACTGGAAAAACGAATAGCCATTAAAGATGGAACTCTTACCAGGCAAAAATCATTAAGCACTTTTTTTTTGACATCTGACAAGATTTATTTTCTTGATGCTGTTATTATTTGGCATTTTCCCTTGGATGTGTACTGGTAGTACGATGTTTACAGACCTTATTGTATTGTACCTTTAAAATTACAGAGACAATTAGATTATTGACTCATTTTTGCTTCCACTCAACAGCAAATATGACCTGAATAAAATAAAATGGCTAATAATAACAACCCCGCAATATCCCCGCAACATTTAATTATGACAGGTTTAGGGTTGATAATGAAAATTAAAAAGGCTTTATTTTAAAATGTTCTATATACACGCATTAAAAAATTATAATACTTGCAGTAAGGACATGCTATTAATCTATCAAATGTATGTTTAAAATCATGTGATTGAAATGTTGTAAAATTAACTATTTTGTAGAGAGAAACTCGGATAACTTAGCATCCCATTTATGTAATTACTTAGGCTATTCATCAACAATTACTTACTATTAAACTGTACTACTACTACTACACAGATTAGAACATCATCTCAATACAATATTGAGCAAACATGTCACCTTTACCAGCGCAGGCGAATTATAACCATAGATAGTACGATTATAACCCAGAGATCGTTACTGCGCATGCGTCACCATCCATCCACTACGTATTGGACCATCCAACTACGTCATCGTGCTACAGGCTGCAGCGAGGGGTGTCTCGAAGCCATTCATTTTCAATGAGAGCCGGCGGCGAGCTCCGGCGAGAGCGGCGCGGCGCGTCTTGGACGGCGAGAGCGGCGAGAAGAGTTGAAATCAAGTCAACTTTATGGTAATAAGCTATGACGCGGTTCAGCGGCAACCAGCGGCAACCAATCGGAATGTAGAAGTCCTCCGCCTGGGAGGATACCAGAGAACACAATCCTGTAAACTTAGGTTCCGACCACATTAGTTCCTAAGCAAAATGGAGGAAAAGTTAATAATTTCTGTTGCGGGTTTCCCGTTATTGTATGACTTGTCCCTGTTTACATACAGGGATATTAATAAGAAGAACGACGCATGGAAAAAGGTGTCTGAAATTGTTGGTGTTTCTGGTGAGTTGATGATGGGCATAACGTTGTTATATATTTTCTAAAAAAATGCGGGAATTGCATGATAACTTTAGCGCCATATAACGCAAAACAGTTGTTTATGCAAATCAGTCAGTAAAGTTAATTTTACGATTTTTACAAGATCAGTTTTTGTCTCTACATAATTAAATGTGCAACTATGATATGGCAATTTACTGATGCTGTACAATAGCCTAACGTTACTTTAGCCCGCCAAATTTCATTAGATGTAATTAGCAGCTGTTATAATCATAGTTATCTAATTTTGAAGTACAACATATTTCTTACATATTTTAAAATTAAAGCAGTCAGTTCTGCCTTTTTTTATTACAAATAATTCTGCAAGGAAAAACAAAATTTGTACTGTATCTGTTCCCCCTGTGGTATTTATCTACAAATTGCTTAGCTGGAGAAAATAATGATAATATCATCAGTCACATATTTAATAAAGTTTCATATTGTCTTTTCACTAGCGGATGAGTGCAGGAAACGGTGGAAGTCCCTTAGAGACACTTTCAGAAAGGAGAGGAAGAAGGAGGCAGAGAGGAAGAGGAGTGGAGCAGGCGCAAGCAGTGTCCGGCCATGGCGCTACAGTGGGGTCATGGGCTTCCTCAACCCATTCCTAGACGATAGGTTAACGTGTAGTAATATGGTAGGGGGGGTTGGGGAAGACCTGACCCCAGAGGAAAGAGAATATGCCATGGCCGGGCACAATCAGGTAGAGGAGATGCACACACACAGTCATGAGTGTGAGTCCAGCCTTGAGGGAGCGCCAGATGGAAGCCAGAGCCAGTTCAGCCTTCTTGGACAGGCAGGTGGAAGCCAGGGACAGGCAGGTGGAAGCCAGGGACAGGCAGGTGGAAGCCAGGGACAGGCAGGTGGAAGCCAGGGACAGGCAGGTGGAAGCCAGGGACAGGCAGGTGGAAGCCAGGGACAGGCAGGTGGAAGCCAGGGACAGGCCAGCCTTCAGCCCTCCTCATTGAGGAGAAAGAGACAACACCACAGCTCCGATTTTGATGAGCGGATGCTAACAGCTTTGGAAGCTGTTAGTAGAAGAGCTACCACAAGTGAGGACAGTGACAGCCTTTTTTTCCAAAGCCTCGTGGAAGACTTCAGGTCGCTGTCTGTGAGGACCAGACAGGACCTGAAGTTTAAAATACACAGGCTTGTGTATGAGGCTAGATGTCTGGAGGCTGAAGGTCGATGAACACTGGGGAGAGAGTAACGGGGGGCAGCTGACAAGTCTGTGAGGGGTGATTGTAAGCTTATTTCCCTCGCAGTCTTGTCAGCTGCACCTTGTGCTCCCTTGTTATAACAGTGTTCAAAAAAAGTGTTCAGTGTTCTGAAAGTACTAGTTCTTGTAAAGTACAAAACAGTTCTGTATAAAAGTATTGTATGAAAGTATTAGTTATATTGTATGAAAGTATTAGTTCTAATAGTGTTTAAAACTTTAGGTTATTATTTTTTTCTCTTTTTTTAACGTTATTATGTGAAGTAAAATAGGCAATAAAATATTGTCAACATTTCTGGTTATGTGTGTTTTATATTATTACAAATTACAGTCTTGCTCTGTCTATTAGTATGAACTAAAATGTGTTTTTAAAATATGGAGAAACCATGTTTATGAACCAAGAGTTTTTTTAAAATATCGAAACACCATGAATATGAACTTAAATGTGTTTTTAAGAATCGAGACACCATGAATATGAACTTAAATATGTTTTTAAGAATCGAGACACCATGAATATGAACTTAAATGTGTTTTTAAGAATCGAGACACCATGAATATGAACTTAAATGTGTTTTTAAGAATCGAGACACCATGAGTATGAATTTAAATGTGTTTTTAATTGGTGGCTCTTAAAAGAGCCGTTTAAAGGCTTGGCTTATGCCACAGGTTGCCAGGGGACAGCTCCCTCTGTGGAGAAATACTCCATAAATGTCTCCCGGACACGGATGGACTCCCGTGTGGCATTATTGCTGCCCAATCGGCTGACCTCCTGTAGGCCAGCAGCTTCTCTGTCTCCAGCAGATGGTATGGGCGTCCTGGTGAGGTTAGTGGACCTCCTCAGGAAGTTGTGCAGGACACATGTAGCCTTCACACAGGCGTCCACGTTGGCAGGGCTGATCGCAATAACTCGCCTGTACATCCGCCACTGAGCTGTGAGAATGCCAAAGGTATTTTCAACAATCAGCCTTGCCCGTGACAGCCTGTAGTTAAATACCCTTTGCCTGCTGGAGAGATTGTGTCCTGGGAAAGGCCGCATGAGGTTCCGCGGAGTGGAAAGGCCTCATCAGCCACAAAAACGTGTGGCTGTGGTCCCAAATGCTCTGCACCTGGCAGCAGAGCATCTTGTGGTAGGCCAAGGGTCCCATCTCGAAGTGCCTGGCCGAAGGTGGAGTTAGCCAGCACACCACCATCGCTTGTCCTCCCGTAGCTGCCAACATCCACTACCCGGAAGCAGTACTGAGCATCCACCACTGCCAGGAGGACAACAGAGTAGGTCCCCTTGTAGTTGAAGAACAGGGACCCTGAGTTGTCAGGGGCCCTGACGACAACATGTTTGCCATCGATGGACCCAAGGCAGTTAGGGAAGTTCCACCGATGGAGGAAGTCAGTGGCGATGCTTTGCCAGTCTTCAGTGGTGGGGACTGGCATGACCTCCTGCACCAAGGCATCCCATATTGCCCTTGCGACCTCTCCAACAATACCTGCCACGGTGCTCACTCCCACACGATAGCTAAAAGCTATGGTGCGGTAGGAGTCTCCAGTGGCCAAGAATCTAAAAAATTAAAAAATTAAATAATTACTTAGGCAAAATTATAAATAAAAAAATAATAATAATCTGTGGTGAAAAGAAGCTAAATACATTTACTTATATAATTTTTTCCACCTCAACAAACTTCCTCTGAAACTCCAAATTCTGTTTTTACTTTAATGCATGAGTAATAATAATCTAATGATATAATGGTATAATAGTCACAGTTCACCGGATTATACTTTTATACATTTTTAATGCATGACTTAAACCTGTATCAGAGTATTTTTACAGTGTGGTATAACTTAACTACTTTTTACTTTATTAAGTAAATAATCATAATTAGCCTATTATTAGGCTATTAATAAGTAAAGGATCGAAATACGTTGTCCACAACTGGAAAATAGCATTTAAGAACCAATATCCAATATCCAACCCATTGAAAATACAAAACGAAATACTTATAAAAATATAAAGAAACAAATTAAATCATAAAGAATAAAAATCACGAACTTACCGTAGACAAATTGCAAGGCGCTCAGCCGCATTAATAGCACGCCGATAGTTGGTATCTTGCCTTCCAATTCGCGGCCCCACTTTTGACAGCAGGTTGTCAAACTGGCTCCTGTCCAGTCTAAAGTATTGCTGGAACCTGCTGTCATCCAGCCGCAGCTCCTGCACCAGCCGGTGATATTCACCAAGCTGCTGACGGGCTTGGAGAATATCATGCACCCACACTGATCTCCGACGTCTTCTCCGCATGTAGAGCAATGCCACACCAACCGCAATAACTTGCTCATCCATAGTGTTATCGGTGTGATTAGAAAAAGCCGCGCAACACTATTTATAGGCAACATTTTTTCAGCGGGAATGCAATTCATTTGCTCAAAATAATAATGATTTTGACCAATTGCAGTAAAAGGCCAGGAGGACAGTTATTGTAATTGTTATTGTAATTAAATACCAAGTCTATTAAACGTCCTATTATTATCTGCATGTTGAAATTAGACTCATGAACACAGAAGCCAGAACACACAAATGTATATATTTTTATTTTCGTTAGCAAAATAACTATAATTGTTAAGTTCTTTCAATCTGTCATTTTGTTACTTTCACATTTAAAATATATCATTAGGTTAACTTATACCCTACGGCTGGCCAGTCTGCACAAAATAGGATACTGATTTATATTCAGTTCTTATTTGATTCGCGGCTCCTTTAAATAAAGTTAAAAAAAAAATCACGCATTCTAAAATCTACGTCAGAGCGTCAGAGAGTCCCCGAATCTCACGGCGTCGATGGCAGGGCGGCGAGAGCGAATTTTGCCGCTCTCGCCGCCTGCGGTGTGAACGCACAGTAATGGGTAACTTATAACAGTAAGCAATTACTTTCCAAAGTAACCTTCCTAACACTGAATGTATGTGAGATTCAACACATTCTTTCTGTTGTGTGACTGGAATTTCCTTGAATTGCCATGAATTTAATTCCACTTCCTGTCATCCAAATTCAAATTCAACTTCCGGTGGGGCGGAGTCAATTCAATTCAAATTCCAATTCATGAATTGAATGGAGGGCAATTCTGAAATTCTGAATTTTGCACAAGACTGATGGAGAAGAAACCTTGGAGTGAAGTGACATCAAAAACTTAAAATAAAATGATTGACAACTCGTAAGCAATTAGTTTTATAAACAGTTTGTGTTATAGGCTACTGGTTGAAACTCTTCACATCCTAATAGCAATTAATAATAGAAGTGGTCTAAATATTAAATCATGTGCATATATATTCTGTGGAAGTCTCAAAAAGACGAAAAAAATGTTCGTCCAATCATTACATTCGGTTAGACCTGTCTGTCTTATTTCCATACCTCTGCACATTTCATGAGGCTATGCAGCTGTAGACAGACAGTCACTGAGCGCCACAAACAAACAGCAGCCATCTTTTACAGTTGAACCAAAACAACAAGTTTATGCTGCGTTCACACTATGTCACCATGTCGTAATTACGAGATGACAACCCATGACGTTCTACCCAGAGCCGTTCACGTCCTCAGACTCGGATTTATGCGTTTCTATGTCAATACTATCGACACCGAAATTAATCTGCAGTCAGGTGGTAAAAGTAAGAGCTCTGTAAGTTGTTTACATCATTATTATTGTAATTAGGGCTGCCCCCTCATATTCGACTAACCGACTAAAAAAATAGCAGTCCGTGGGGACAGATTGTTAAAAGTGGGTCCTTGTGGTAATTGCAGTATGTTAGGCTGGAAATCCAAACGTTCACCTATCATCCATTGACCTCAAATATGGCTTATCATTTGAAACATGCAAGTAACTCTACATGGCTGCTCGCTCTAACGTTATCCTAGAAAAGTGTGCTATTATTAGTCACATATCCAAGTGTTTGTTTGGAGTGTGGAAGCTGAAGTTAATTGACATGAAGCGACATGGCGGCGCGATACCTTGCATTTTCTCCTGACAACAGCGGAAACAACTTAAAATACTGTAATTCTTGGTCACACAGGTAAGAGTAATACATAATTCAAAACTGTCCTTTTATTTTTGTACAGTTTTTTAAACTAACAATTAAAAGAAAATGTTGTGCCTTTGGTAAAAAAAAAAAAAAGAAAACAAAGAAGATATGCTTTCTGCCGTCTCGGTCTCTGTGAACTTGAGCAACCGCTTAAATCTCTGCTACCGAAAACATAGAAAACATTATCAATAAATTATTAAAATGTTTAGACAGTATCCTTGCTGTTTTTTCACGACATAAGATATGTTATGATTATGATTAAGTCTCACAGCGCACTTTTGCCTGTGCGCTGTGACAAGCTTTATACAATTAAAGGCTTATTTTGACTTACAGTATCTCACAAAAAGTGAGTTCACCTCTCACATTTCTGAAAACATTTTAGTACATCTTCTCAAGGGACAATACTATAGAAATGAAACTTGGATATATGTTAGATTACTCAATGTGCTGCTTGTATAGCAATATACATTTACTATCTTCTGAAAATAACATACTGCCATTATTGTCAAAATAGCTGGCAACAAAAGTGAATACACCCTAAGTGAACATGTCAAAACGGTGTTCAAAGTGTCAATATTTTGTGTGAGCACCATTGTTATCTAGCATTGCCTTAATCCTCCTGGCCATGGAATTCACCAGCGCTGCACAGGTTGTTGCTGGAATTCTCTTCCATAATGACATCACGGAGCTGCTGGATGTTAGACACATGGCACCTTCCGCTTGAGGATGCCCCACATGTGCTCAATAGGTTTCAGGTCTGGAGACATACTTGGCCACTCCATCACCTTTACCTTCCTCAGCAAGGCAGTTGTTCCATCTTGGCGGCGTGTTTGGGGTCGATATCATGCCGTTCGGCCCAGTTTCTGAAGGGAGGGCATCATGTTCTGCATTAGAATGTCACACTACATGTTGGAATCCATGTTTCCCTCAATGAAGCTCAGCTCCCCAGTACCAGCAGCACTCATGCAGGCCCAGACCATGATGCTACCACCACCACCACCATGCCTGACTGTAGGCAAGACACACTTTTCTTGGTACTCCTCACCAGGGCGTCGCCACATGTTGGACGTCATCTGAGCGATACAAGTTTATCTTAGTCTCATCAGACCACAGGACATGGTTCCAGTAATTCAAGCTCCTGGACAGGTTGCTTTCAGCAAACTGTTTGCGGGCTTTCTTGTGAGCCAGCTTCAGAAGAGGCTTCCTTCTGGGACGACGGCCATGCAAACTGACATGTTGCAGTGTGCGGTGTATGGTCTGAGCCCAGACAAGCTGACCTTCCGCTTCTGCCACCTCTAAAGCAATGCTGGCAACACTCATGCGTCTGTTTTTTGAAGACAGCTTCTGCACCTGACGCACAGCACAAGGACTCAACTTCTTTGATTGACATGGATAGGCAAGGATTTGGAGACACTCTGAAGAGGAATCTCATACTTTTCAAGCTAGCTTCCTATTATTAAAACAGAAATTGCCTACCCTACCTTTAATGTGAGGCCATTGACAAAAATACAAACTCAGATTTTAAACGGTTTAATGCTGCACGTCTGGTAGTTTTCCATAGTAAGCATATTAATAAAGCCAAATAAGTTGATTCAAATAGAATCAAATGAAAATAAATGTAAAAAACTTTTTATAATATTAATAATAAACAATAAACAGAGCAATTCCAAGAGGGTCCTCGCACCATTGGTGCTCGGGCCCTAATTAAACAATGATCAAATGCGATGCAATAAAAAAAGAAAAATTACGTGAAAGACAGTTATATTAAGATTTTAGACTTACTGTAAGCAGCTGCAGCAGTACAACAGACAGTTGTGGTACAAAAAGTCAATGGCCATTTAAACATTAACAGCAATTCACACTGAGCTCCGTGTATCTGATCAGAAGTGGAGATTACAATGCTTGAGCTTTACTGCTTTGTCCTTCACATGCATGTAAAAGCAGATCAACACTGCAGTTGGCACAGGAACAAAGGCAACTCCATTATTGACTGCTTTCTGCTGGGACGTTTTCCAAATGACTATGTAGGGCTTGTTGTAAAACTTGAGGCATTCAGTCTCTTGGAAAAATTAGAGGAAAGAGAACAGAAAAAACAACAACATTCCTGTCCGTTCGCTTACAATGATGCCATTAAAGTAGAGAGAGGCATGAAAAATAAAGCACTTAGTGATGGTCAAAGTAGATTAGAATAAAGGTAAACTTAGTTATCTAATGCCTATTGAGGTTAGACTTAAGTCAGAGATCACCTGCACATTAAAAATAACTCCAGTTCTTAAAATAAAGATGACATTTGGGAAATAACAGTAAGACATTTCAATGTTACATTTGATTTGTATGACTCATAAAAATGATTTTTCATACAGGGAGAGACTGCAAAAAAGATCTAGGCCTAATCCTTAACGCTCAAGTTCAACAGGATCATTAACATCAAAAGTTCCCATCAAAGCAAATTATAAACAGACCTGACGTTTAGCATTTACATACTTCAGTCTGCCAAGTCAAATGCACAGCAGAAACATCCTAAAATGTTCCCTCTCTGAATGTATGGTCTACTACACTACACTACACTGCAGAAATGAAAAGTCTCTGGAGCCATGAGCTCTGCTTATGATTTCTCCCAACCAACTCTCAATCCATCATATTTGCCCCATAAAGCCAGAGAATATAATTAAATGAACTGCTAAAGCCATTAGGCAGTTGTGCAGGCAGTACTTAACAGAGAGGAATGTGAAAAAGGAGACAAGGAGGCTGAGAATAAGGTCACCCTGACCATCTGCATTGTTTTAAAAAAGTACAATATTAGAGGCGAAGGGAAATACGTGATGATCTTACGTGCCAAGAAAGCTATGAAATATGAATTGTACCTACTGCAGTGTTACAGCTGATGAAGACTAAGTGTCATTCATTGAAATAAAGCTGAAATTAAATAAAATCCTCAATTAAGCCATACAAAACGAATCACTAAACTTTGGCACAATTTGCGTTTCTTCAGCGTCTTCTTTGATGGGCAGATTATTAAAGACACTGAGCGTTTCAGGATTATGGGTGGTGTAGTTCAGCTATTACACACGTAGACAGTGATGGTGGGAACAGAACTGACTGTAAAGGCTGGGCAGTGTGCACACTGATCAGTCATCAATCTTAAACAAACATCCTAGGGCAGATCCCTCAATGCTCCGCTGCCATGCCAAATGCACACTCGCACAATATTTCACAATCCATGTCTCAACACAAACCCAACAAATAAAGCACGCTTTTCTCAGGCACAGATTTCTACACCAAAACAAACATCTCAGTAATGTGCATGAGTCTGATGGTGGGAATACAATCTTCCCAAGCTGTGCTTTGGTAATGTGGAGGTTTGGAGACAGACACTTAAAGAGCAGTTCCACTAGTGGAAGATAATTACAATACCATCACGCCGACCACACAGGGGGCAGTTGGTCTTCAGGGGGGGGGGTGGGGGGAAAGGAAAAGGAAGTTTCTTTGGAATGTGTCCATGTTAGAGCAGACGAGTGAAAGCTCTTCTGAGGGAAATCTGGCAGCTCAGATCCTGGTACTGACTTGACTATAGCTATACTATAGACAATGTTGCGAATTCAACATGCAAAATTGAATATGCTGCATAAAACATTTGCGAATAGAGAATTGTTTCCCATCCCACGTGTTCAAGAGAACATCTGTAATAAAAATGGAAGTTACTGCAATCAGGGAAGCCACTGTGGCTCTTTTTTGTACATCGTAAAAAAGACGTACAGACAAAATGCAATAAACGCTGCCAAGTTATCTTGCGTTCGGTCATTATTGCAAATAACTTTGATTACAGACTTTGACCCAGGCGTTTCAGATTCAGAACGACTTAGCCTAACATTGAAGATGGTGTGCAACGAGATTGGATAACTGCACTAACCAGCAAACCAATCACATCTGTTGAGGCAAATCATTATTATTTTTTTGCGCATCAAGGGCATTTTTTGCGCATTCAGTAAATGTGTTTCCATCATCTTCTGACATGCTCAAATAAATAAACCTCTGCCACATTTTTTTTTATTTTATGACCATCTTGGCTTTATCATCCTGTGTTTTTTATGCACTTAAAAATGTGCATAAAAACAGGTGGATGAAAACATAGCTAATGAGAATATGCTCTGAAAGTACTGGGAAGGGGAAAGGTAACATTGAAATAGAAAAGATAAAAACGTCTCTTTGGAACCCAGTACCAAGTGTTCCCACATTTTATGACCAATGAATCTTTCCATGCCTGGACATTGTAAGCTGTCCATGACCATGGGAAACTTGTAGAACATTCTCTGCTATATGATGTGTGAAAGAATTTACAAATGTATGATTTAGAATGAAAAAAGGGTGCTAACAGAGCACATTACTTTGAGAGGTTTAAGAGTAACCCAGGGCCCGGGTCTGGAAGAAACCACAAGACAAGGGCATGTGTGTGTTCATGTGAATGTCTAAGACTGAGACCTTTTGTGAGTGTGTGTTTGTGTGTGCTGCTTGTTTATGAGTCACTCACTGAATGAGTCTCATGTGATACTTGGTGCCACTCCTTGTTCCTTTTTTAATTTCATTACAAGCTCAAAAGCAAATCAAATTAGCGTTACCGTATAGCAGCCACTTCAAAGAGAAGCTCTGAAGCCTCACACTGAAGATATTGTTCTTGCACTTCATCACCCAATGAAACAAACTATATCACAACTCAATTACACTTATATAGTGCAATAAGAAATCTCATTTTCAAGGCTTAATTCTTAACTTTCTTTACATGTTACAATCATACAAGCTCAACAAAACCTGTCTGCTGGAGTCATTCACGCTTATCTAGCAGGAAATCCAAAATCACTTTGATCATGGTCCTGTTTTAGCTCATTCTTTAAAGAAGAGCATGATAATGAAACCCTCAGAAACCTTCAGAAATCATCCTTTTATTTGATATTTTTATCTATTCTGTGATACACTTCGGAATCTTTGATGTATTGAAGGTTCAAAATAAAAGTGTTTATTTGAAACAAATGTTTGAAATAATGTCAAGTTTTTTCTTTTAACATGACTTTTGATAAATTTAACAGATCCTTATTGGATAAAAGGATTGATTTCTTTCCAAAATTCTGAAAGGTATTGAGTATACAATATTTTTCATTAAGCATTACATTTTCTTTCGTGTCATGGCCACATTACCATCTCGGGCGCATTCAATTTTCAATAATTCAATAGTCTGTCATCATCAAATACTGCACATATTCAACATAATGTGCTCCTCGTCTAGTTTATAAAACATTCCATTTACATTTTCTAACAAATGGGTTTTGAATTTGACATCTCAAACACTTTAGATAAATGATATTGTTTGATTATACAGTACTGGCCAAGGAATTTATGGGAAAACTGGGATTAAGTAGGCTATAGCTGATATAAAATCTGACAAGGGGGAATTTAGCAACTGATACATGCTTTCCTTGAGGACACAGCAGCAAGGCCATAAAGCAATATGCTGTTTTTCTTTTTAGCGCAATACACTTGAATTTAGCATATGATGAAAAATATTACGATGGTATCCTTTGATCAAATTGCAGTGTTATTCGAGAATCTGTTGCTACAGTAAGTGAAGCATGATGGGATGTGATTAATAAACATGCTGTGCTCAACATGTGTTTTAATTGTCCTGAGAGCCTCATTGGTGCTGAGTCCAACACTAAGCAAGCCTGATGTTCATCATGGAAAATTCCCATTTAAACCTACATTGGCTAATGATGGAGTCACATAAACCCTTGAGAAAAAAATCTAATTCTGAGGAATAAGCATACGATAAGCCTCAATTCAATTTCAAAATCTATTCTTGTTTTCCCACAGTGAAACTGGCATTACAGCTGATTTTTCAGACCAACTCTGGAATAACTTCCATTTTTGCCTAAATTCCAGTCAGTTCTGTGGATGACATTCTGTGGAGCATTAGCATAATGAGAGGACTAACAGACAAACACACACACACTATAGGAAGTAAGTGTGGGGTGGATTGTGCACTATGACCTCCTCTCTACAAAGCTCTATTACAAACATGCTCTGTTTAGAAGAATCCCGCTATTAATGTTCCACAACTTCCCCTTCACGAACATTCCATTAAAGCATTTCCTGCAAGATCCCCTTCACCCCCCCCCCCCCCCCCCACACTCAAAACAGTGTAATTTGCTTCCCAAAATGGCTCCAACTTCATCACCTCAAGATGGAAGATTTGACCCCCAAAACATGCTTCAACAAACAAAACAATATCATAAACCTTATGAGATACAACGTAAAATAAACATGTGCAGCACCTAAAGCGGTCAGCCATTGTAAACTCAAAGATAAGCAGATTGCTTAGCAAAATTGAGACAGGAAGTGCTGAGGTCATTCTATTCCCAAGCCCCACCCACTATTGAGAAGATGACTATTCATTCTCTAGACTACAGGAAGACGACGTAGGAGAAAAGCGGTGTAGGACTATGACCTCAACTTTCCCTTGTCAGTAAAGATGGAGTCGTCCAATTGTGAAAAGGGTCTAAAGACAACAGCCTACTGTAGACCCATCACATTGTCTGACAGCACCCTCTTTGAATTAGCTTATGAATATTTCATACTTAATAAAAAATAAAAAAAAGTGTAAGCATACATGACCTCCTGAACAAAGGTTATCCAAATGTTGAGCATGACAGATCATCCAGACAGCCTCCTTACTGCTGTTAGGCTCCCCATGCATTCCTGAGATTCCATAACTGATATGTGCTTGCTCTTAAAATGTGCAAAAAGCAGGGAAGATGAAAAGTTAACAGTTCTCTCTTGCCCTTCCCAAAGGCGATTTCATCAAATAATATTGAAAGGATAATCAATAAGTAAAACTTTATTTCAATTAGGTCTATTCTTACATTGTTTCAAAAAATATATAAAAAGCAAATTACATGCTTCTGATTTCCCACAGTAAGTGACATTGACATTCCAGTCAGATGATTTTATTTCCAGACTAACTAAATCAGTAAGTAAAACATTATTTAACTTAATGAACATTTCTTACAAAAAAATTATAAATGACATTTTAAAAACGTTGAGGGAAAATGTCCACCTGTGCATTCCTCTGATTTTTAACATTTTATTATTTTATAATATTAGATTCTAGGCCTGTATTCTATTCTGGGTATGGATTATTTGGTTCAGTGAAAGCACAGTGACCTGTAGCTCTCAAATACCTGTAATTATTGTCCTAGAAAGTATTGCTAATATGAAATGGGTTTTTGATTGAAAACAACAGCAACTGAATTCAGCATTGAAAAACATTTCCAACAACTTATGAAACTTCATGAATCTCATCTAGGCTGACCATATTGCATCATGTACAACTACATTAGAATTTGATGCAATATGACTAGTTGATAGTCGTAAGTTCATACTGATCATACAGATCATTTTTTTATATGTTTTGTGTGTGTGTGTGTGTGTGTGTGTGTGTGTGTGTGTGTGTGTATAAACGTAGTGCCTTGTTTTATAGGTTAGAACAACAGCACTTTAAAATCAATTTGCCTCTAACTTCTGGCTCTACTACGGAATCTAGTAATCCACTGTCAGCATTTATTTAAACCTGTTCCACCCTAACCACACCTGACCAGAGCTCTGAAGAGACACTGGCCGCCTCTCCCATACAAATTCATTTAGACTTCACCTCATTTTATATTTCATGATTTATTTGAGATATCAACAAGTTAGGTTGCGCAGCTCACATTCACCAGTAGATTCTAAATTTCTAATGGCAAAGCGATTATTTGAATCCACACACAGTGAAATCACTGTTATCTTACTGATTATTTATGCAATATAATTCAAAACTTGTAAAAAGTAACAGGAAATGTTGTGCCACGTCGCAGCAGAGGGAACAGCGCAAAGTTTATTATCCCACACTTTTTCGTTTTGGGGCGGAATGTAAACCCTTTCACCCAAAACCCTGGCACTGGCCTTAACTGAATTGCAGCAACCCTTTCGCAACACCATATTTTACAGACCGTCACTGATTCTCTATCACGTCTTGCGGTTAACAGACACGTCAATTAGAGCGCTTACCTGTTATAACCTCCCGTTTGCCTTCATCCAGGTGAGTTGAGATCAAATCTCCCATCGCGCCGCTGTTATATGGCAAAGTGGTCTGGATCGAAGAACTTAATTCGCCTCAGAGGAGCAGCTGTGCACTGTGTGCAGTAGTAGCAGCAGTTGGGCGCTGGTTTCTTATGATAAGATATAAACTGGAGTTGATTTGAGCGGCTCCTCCCTTTTTACTCGAGTAGTTTGAACGCAGTAAGAGGTCGTTGGAGTTGTATAGAGTTGACAGGTACCGTGCTGGATTCCTGAAGGCTCAGTTTTCCAAAAACTCTTGATTTTAGTCCCGCGTGAAGCACAGTGTGCTCGGTTTCAGCGTCAAAACACACTTGTCTTTGGGAGACACATGAGCGTGCCGAAGGCGGGGTTATATCTGGACCATCTGGACTCTACGTTCATTTTTAAGAAGGAATTGTTTTTTGTTTTGTTTTTTGTTTTAGAGCAAAGTGAATGAATCGTTGCCATCAACGTCTGCACTCACTGGTTATTTTTTGTTGTTGTTGTTCACTTTTTGAAGCGCGTGCTTTCAAAGACTGACGAGCAAAACGGAAAAAACACGCCCCGCCACCACTGATATTTTGCCTGTGTCGACGAACCAAATCAACGAGGAATCTGTTGATACAAATAACACATTAATGACACAAAACGATTAAATAATGACTGAAATTATTAAGTTCATTGTTGTTGTTTTCTTTTTTCAATAGCTTAAATTAAGTCAAGCACTAACAGAGTTTCGGAGGTGAAAATAGCCTAATGATCGAATCATCGGGATGATCCATAGAGAGTATAATACATGTGACAATAGACAGGACATGCCAAAAATAAAATCTAAAATAAACATATGTAAAGGCATGACACATGTGTGCAATGGGCAATTAATACTGTAATAAAGCATTCAATATAGTTTTTAAATTATAACTCATTCTAACAATATAACTACTATTATTAACCATTGTTTTACTGATTGACAAAGATAAATGCAAATTTATTATTGCCCTATTTCTATTCCTTTCATGTATAGAAAAAATAGGCTGTCGTTTTGTAGAGAGTTTTTCATTAAAATTGTAAACGAGTGAAGCATCGAAACTACTTGTTAGGTAGAATAAAACAAGACGATGTCATGTCGCCCTCTAGTGGATACTAGTGGTCTTTTTCTGTAAAGGAAATATTTCCTTTAGCCCGACTATAAATACATTGTAAAAATCATTATCGTGCACATTATTCATGTTAATATTTCATGACGTTAAATTCAAATATCTTGCTTTCATATTGATACATATAACTGTATGCAATACCCCAAAACATTAATCGTTCGAAGCTAAAACAAAACAAAACAGTCAGGGCTTCGTCAAAACATGATAGAAGCTGCTGGAAGGCTAAGCTTAATATGCACACATGCACATGTCAATAGAGAAGCTGCGGAGGCGTGCAGTGGGATTAGGCATCGACGCAAGCACCACATCCCATTTACACCAACTGTAGCTCTGAGCGCGCGCACGAGTCCACAGTCCAGACTCCAGACTCCAGTCCAGCAAGCAGAGGATAGCAGGAGGCACGATGACATCTATGGGACTCAAGGCGATTGTCGGAGAAAGTAAGAAATGTTTTCCTGAAGTTGTTTTAGGGGGGAAATCACTGACGTTTTTTAATTGTAATATTTCAGATATTTTCTCATTTGTGGAATTATTGACATTTCCATAGAAATGTGTGTGTGTTGAAATGCTTTATTATTAAATATTACAAGGCTATTCACTAACAGTCTAAACCTCTTACAATAACACTACTCTTCTTAAATCCTTATTCTTCAAATGAACTCATGCTTTTATATTATATTATAAAATCATATTTAATCAGTGTAATTTGTTTTGCACTATGCAAAGGAATGATTGTAATGTTGCTAAAAACACACAAGCATTGGAGATACACACTAATCTGTGTAGTCCTGTGGGATTAAGGATCTAGAGGGGCGGTTTGCGTGGAAACACAAAGAGTGGGAAAAATAGGCCTGAATACAAACAATACAGAAAGGCAATTGTTCTTTGAAAAGCTATTAAACATGGCTTTGCTGTTAGATGTTAATGGATGAATATGTTAGATATAGGCTACATCTAAAGGTGTTGCACTATATTTTATTTATTTATTTTAATTAAAAAATATATTTTTTCATTAACTGACAGCTATTAAGTCTTATTGGAGCAGTATCTACCTATCTATCTATCTATCTATCTATCTATCTATCTATCTATCTATCTATCTATCTATCTATCTATCTATCTATCTATCTATCTATCTATCTATCTATCTATCTTTCTATTTACAGTATTAATCATCTGTCTAGCATGATATCCTGGATGCAACTCATTTGTGATTCCTTATACCATATTATTGACCTGTTGTGTTATCTATAGGCTCAGTAGATGTTAGGTTTTCCTTCCTCCATCTCTTAAAGCTACTTTCTGAAATGCCAGTGTCAAACATGTACTTTTTCCCCAGCCCTGGGTCATTTCTGGTCCTAAATGCAACCATGATGATTAATGATATTTTCTGGTGTTCATAATTCTCTCTGATTCTTCTTCTTTCTTTCTTTTTTTTTTAAATCACCCCGTATTCACTTCTTGCCATCTGCCTGTGTCATTCATTTATGTTGTTTCTGCTGCCATATACAGTGCTGGTGTTGATTAAATCTTAGAGATTCTGAGAAAAACATCACCAATTATCAGGTGTGAGTGTTTGTTACTTTGGCAAATGTGAAGATTAAGCTGTACATGACTGAAGGAGTTTATCAGAAATTCAGCTGGAGGGTGTTTTCTAGTCATGTTTTCGGACATATTGGTTTGAACTATCAATATCTTAATCTATCAGTAGGTTAAGTTTTCAATCTGTACCTAAAGCTTTCAATCCGGTTCCCACCCTTTAAATATTTATCACACATCTCACCAGCAACGTTTTTTATAGACAGTTATTTTGTCAGACTGGATGCTGATTTGTTGTTCGACAATTTCAGTAATAGGCTGTGAGATTCATCACAAGTTTATTTAAATGCAACAACACCTCTGGGTGTCAGAACTGACAGATCCAGCGTCAATAGCTGTGAAATGTGTTATATGACTGCAGGAAGCTGTTGCGTTTGGGATCTTGCTATTCAATGGAGATTTTAAGGAGGGCAGTAAAAATGATTAAGGTCTACTGTGCTCACATCCAGTGGAAGAGATGCAAAGAGAGAGAAAAAGAGTGACAAAGAGCAAGAGAAAGAGACACAGAGGAAGAACAAAAATAGAGAGGATGGGTAAGAGGATTGGGAAGAGATTAGGCCTGTGATTGCTGGGTCTCTCTCACCACTGAATATATAGCATTTAAACTAACAAATAAAGTTGATCATTTATTTTTCTGCTGTCATAAAAGACATGGATAGTAGATTAGATTATTTTGATAATTTCATTACTCTTTTTCCAAATCCAAGAAGCTATTCAATTTTGGCAATAAAACAAAGAAACAACAATAACACTAAATATGGGAAAGTAGTCATGAAAATAACTAAATAAATAAGACAATATGCTATTGATAACTATAAATGAATGAATATGTGTCACGCACAGTTGAAGCAAGAGGTGAAAAGCGCTGGATCCAAATGCAGGCAGTTGATTTTATTTACAAAACTCAAAAGGTAAAAAAATAAAACTCTGGAAAAACATGAACAGAAAAAACAGTACACACAAACAAGATCAGACAATGAACAGAAAAAAACACAGGGTTTATAAACAAAAGCAAACAAATCAAAGATTATCAAATAAACCAAACACAAAGGTGATACAACTCAATCAATCAATGAAAAACCATGGCAACAAGCTAAAGAACCCAGGCAAAGGAATCTGATCTAAAAATGAACCAAATGTCAAAATTAAAAACAGAACACACACATACAAACACACACACTCAATTATGGTAACACTTCCCATTAGTGATGTCAATGCATTAACTAATTTTACTAACAATGGTGCTCATTTTGACCTCTGACCTTTGTAACAGTATTTATTAATCTTTAATAAATATTGTTAATAGTTAATACAAATACAACGGTTCATTCTTAAGTTTATGTGCAGGTCCATTAAATGAATACTATTAACATTATACAACATTTGTGTGTTAACAACATAATGTACTAAATGTTGAAATTAAAATTAACTTTATAATTTTTGGTAACACTTTATAATAAGGTTCTGTTTGTTAACAATAGTTTATGTTATGAAACCTGAATCAAGAATGAAAAAATATTTATATATACTGTATATATATATATATATATATATATATATATATATATATATATCCTCATCCTTCACAAAGGGGATGCAGTAAACCTGCCGTTATGAAGTATCATATATGAATCCAGCCCAGAGCCATGTTTTTTAGACTCTGCAGAGTGTATGGTGCTGTTTAACTTAAGACAAAAGAAGATTTAGACTTAGCAACACCTCCACCTGACACTTCTGGCAAACTCTGCGGTTAGGGGTGTGTGTGTGTGTGTGTGTGTGTGTGTGTGTGTGTGTGTGTGTGTGTGTGTGTGTGTGTGTGTGTGTGTGTGTGTGTGTGTGTGTGTGTGTGTGTGTGTGTGTGTGTGTGAGAGAGACAACATCTGTTAGAGTCTATGATTATACACTGCTTTGGCACACACCTTTCAGATATATTAGAGTATGACAGACATCATCACACACCTGTACCAACTACTGTATATTGCTTGCTCTTCTAGATTTTAAATGAGCATTTATGATCTCGAGTCTCAATCTAAAAAAAGATCTTTGTTTGGATCTCTGTCTCAGTTAATGGTATCACTATTTGAGATGAATTCATAACATAATAATAATAATAATAATAACCTTTATTTTATGAAGCACATTTAAAGGCAGCTTCTCAAAGCGCTGTACACGCAATAGACAATTGTTAAAAGCAACAGGAAAACACATCAACAGGTTAATGCAAATTTTAAAAAAGTATGTTTTAAGTTGACATTTAAAATGGCATGAGCTTCTGAGCTTCCCTAAGTTCAAGTTCAACATATATCTTGCAGCATTATACAGTTACTTTGGTAAGAACCTAAGCTAGAAATCTTGAGACTTTGTTTTACAGTCTTTATTTATACGTTCTTTCTTTAATGAAGTCTTTTCTTGCCTTTTTGTGATTCTGAAAGCACACTTTTGGGAAGGTTCCTGATCTTGGCTTTGATTCAGATTTACATCATCTCTTGCAATGCTAAATGTATTTGCTATTCTCCCTGTTCTTTGTCTATTCTGCTATCTTGCATACATTTTTTTTTCTCCTTTGTTTTTTGTTTTACAGAGATTATGAATGATGTCATTAAGAAGGTGAAGAAGAAGGGAGAGTGGAAGGTATGAATATCACCCTCATTTCTGCTGAAGAACATTAACATTGTGAAAAAGATTGATGCCAAATTGTTGTCAAATGCAGCATTTGTTTGTGAAGTTAAAACAATCTTCATTTAGTCTGTGCAGTATAATAATTATAATTATCTTGAAATAAACTTCAATTAAATTAAATTATAAGATGTCAAATTAGACATTCTTCGCTTAAAAGAGTGTCCTAAACTAGAATTAAATCAGCACAACAGCATTTCATGTTGGCAACCAACATTCAAAACACAACACGCTGTGTTACACTGGACTTTACAGCCTGGTTGTTGTAATGGTAAAAATGATTTGTTGCGTGATCACATGTATGCTGTTCATGGATTATGTACAGTATGCTGTTCTCCCTCAGGTTTTGGTGGTGGACAAGCTCAGCATGAGAATGATCTCATCATGCTGTAAAATGACAGACATTATGTCTGAGGGAATCACAAGTGAGTTTTATTCAAATTCACATTGCAGTATATACCAATTTGGCTCAAATGTACTTTCTTCCATAACCTTTTTTTTTTTTTTTCTCCAGTTGTTGAGGACATAACCAAGCGCCGTGAGCCTCTTCCTACCATGGAAGCCATATATCTCATCACTCCATCTGATGAGGTAACCACTTTTCTTATTCAGTCTTATATTAAAATGGAGCCTATACAGGAGTTTATATCATATTCCAACATACACAATTTTCTTAACGCGCACAACTGTTTTAAACTTTAATAATTATAATAAGAAGAAATGTTTCTTGAGTACCAAATCAGTATTTTAGAATGATTTCTAAAGGATCATGTGACACCGAAGACTGGAGTAATGAGTCCTGAAAATTCAGCTTTGCAATCACAGGAATAAATGACAATTTAAAATATATTAAAATAGAAAACAGTTTTTTATTTTTTATTGTAATACAATTTCAAAATATTACAGTTTTTACGGTTGAACATAAAATACATAAAAGACCATAAAAAAGTACTTTCCCCAAACATTTGAAAGTTAGTGCATATAGGCTATATATTTTTTATAAATATAAATATTATTAATATATGTAAATCGAGTCAAGACACCATTATTTATATAGTGCTTTTTACAATACAGATAGTTTCAAAGCAAATTTACAGTGATAACAGGAGAATAATGCAAGAAAGTTGGTTTCTAAAAGAAAATAGTGTCAGCTTAAGTAAATTCTGTGATGGTTAATTTTTGTTGTAAAAAAGTTATTAATTCAGTTCATTTATATAGCCGCTCTGGAGAAAACTGTGATGTCATCGTCCAACTCATTTCAGTTCTCATAATGGTGTCAATGCAGGCGGATCAATAATATCAATCAATAATATATGTTTGTCTGTTTTCAACAGTCAGTTGAGGGACTCATCAATGACTTCAGAGATCCCCGTAATCCCATATACAGAGGGGCACACGTGTTCTTCTCAGACAGTGAGTGTTTTTTGGACTGCAGCAACAGTTTCTACTAGATATTTATCTAGAATATGTATCTCACTCAGTCTCTGTTTTTTTTGTTTTTTTATTCAGCAATCCCAGACACTATGTTCAACTTGATAAGTAAATCCCGTGCCTCTAAATCCATAAAGACACTGACTGAGATTAACATCGCCTTCCTGCCCTATGAATCACAGGTGAGAGCATTTACATGCGACCCTGGGACCTCCTAGGACCTGAGAGAGAACGGATGATGCTTAAGAGGAAGTATGGAGGTGTGGGGGAAGGGTGGTAAACTCATGTATCATGCCAGAACATTCAAGAGCAGCTTTAGTCAGGCCGTCCCTGTGCCTCCAATCCTCTGTTGTTGCCATTTATAATTAATCCTGACGAGTGGCTGAATCAGCCCTCCCTATGCCAACCCTAATCCCGCTCCCCATTGGCTAACGCCCCATCAATGAGTCACTGGGCAGCCAATGACAGAGAGCGTGGATTTGGAATTTGATTGGATGTCAGTGGGGTTATGTTCATGTGACAGATGGGGCAGTATGTTGAGGCTAGTATGTTAGGGAGGGATAGGGAGAGAGAGATACAACGCTGATATGGATTATAGGTCAATCTGAGGGAAGGAAAGAGGATAGTGCACCTTTTATGTAGCTGTAGATAAGTCGGAATATCATGTTTCTGTTCAAACATGCAGAGTGTGCAGGACACAGCACATAGCTACATACAGGGAGAGGTGAGACAGGTGACATATCAATGAGTTCATGTTGTGAAAGAGGATTATGGGACAGTAACAGCCCTATACAGTGTGTTACTTACTGGCAATATTAAAATTCATTCCTGCTTTACTTTTGGCTTAAGTTCTCATGGACAGACATTCAGCAGCGAGATGGAGGTTGCCATAGCACATAAAGTACTCAGAAAAAGTGACATGTGGCACTTGAATAAATGGCAAGCGGGCACAATCCCTCAAAACTTCTGGAAACCACCACTACTTTCTGTGATACTTCCATACTTTTAATAATAATATCACATGGCTGACAACATCCTGTGAAGAGTTGTTCATAAGGGCCTTTTAATTTTTATGATTTTATTTATTCTGATTAAAGCTGCCGTCGGCAATTTTTTTTTGATCAAATTCAGTGAAATTGACACTATAATCCGAACAACATAAATAAGGTGGTTTTAGAAAAAACCCAGAGCTTCTACCTCCACCTGGAGCGTGTTATTTTGTTTTGCAAAAATCCACCGCTCCCGGATCATCGGGTCTAATCAGCGCAGGGGGGTGTGAGATCTGACTGTCAATCACAGGTCGTGCACAAATCATAGATCCCCCTCCCTCGCGCAGACGCGGACGTTACAATATCACATGCACACGACACGCCTGAAGTTCGCCTGAAGATTGTACGAAGCGTGATGGCAGAGAGAAAATCTAATAACAAGCTTCCAATTCCTCGGTTATTGCTATCTATGGATAGATTAGCCAGGGCAGCCTACCTCCGAGTCTATGGTGTTGATCGATGCTGAAGAGACGGACGCGTTCACAGAAAATCAGGTACACACGCACTGACGATGGGCGGGTGCTCGTTGGTAGTGGGGGAGGGGCATGAGAGTTGTAAACATTCAAAATGAGTGTTGAGTCCACTCAATCTGCCAGACTTGCCGACGGCAGCTTTAATTTAATACAGGGTTCTCCTCCAGGGGGTCGGGAGTCGGGACCCACTAGGGGGCTGTAAGATATCTTAAATATATTATTATAAATTAATATTTATTTAATTATTTAAACCATGACAAAATAAGCATTCAAACAAGCTAAAAATCACGTTACCCCAACACTGTTAGCAAACATACTGTATATTTGTAACCATGTTTTTTTTTAGAGAAAGACCCTCCCTACATCCGGATATGCGTACTTCCCTTTTATATAGTATGCGACAAACAGTATGTGAGATGAGTAGTAGGCCTATGACTGAATTCATAGTATATTCATAAAACAGTAGGTGGAATGTACTAGGATGGCCTACTTCCAGATCCTGAAGTGGGCATCTGATGAACACTTTACATCTAATTATTGGTAGTATCATATAGAACATACTTTTTAATAGCCATGAAGTAGGCCTAGGTTTCAAACCAATTGTAGTACCTACTAGACAGTATTCGATGCCGCTCCTGAGTCCAGCTGCACTAATA
>JARPMJ010009445.1:0-27000 GCA_033366665.1 Phoxinus dragarum
GACACCCGTATGTTCAATTCCCATAGAGGCCGGCAGACAGGACGTTTATTTATTTACAATACATTATTCATTCACAGAGAAAATTGGTGTCCTTAAAGGTTGGAGTTTTCCTCATTTTTTTCATTAAGGCATTAAGATCAATTTCCAAAAGATGATTTTTTATTTCTCCTTTTAGTCAACTTTAGCATGGGTGTCTATACTAATGCATAGCACTGTATATCATTCTGTATATCATATTCCTGATCTTACTACAGACATTGTTGACGCCTTTTACGACCAGAAGAGGGAGATGTTTAGTAAATTGCATGACCTTAATGGAAATTTGGCTGTTAAAATTAACTAACATAAATACGCAAAATAAGATATTAGAAATCAAATAAATAAGCCTACTTTATCAATGCAGTTATTGTGCTTTTTTTATAAAGTACATTGTCATGTTTTTATTTGTAATTTATTTATATATTTTTTTCTTCATTTTTTAAGATTTTTTAATAAGATTTTTTTATTCAGCTTCAACAAATTAAATTAGCCAAAAATTGCAGTAAAGACATTTATAATGTTACAAAAGATTTTGTTTTCAAATAAATGCTGTTCTTTTGAACTTTCTATTCATCAAAGAAAGTGTATTATGGCAAAACTATTTTCCACATTGATAATACTAACTGTTTCTTGAGCAGCAAATCATCATATTAGAATGATTTCTGAAGGATCATGTGACACTCCAAACTGGAGTAATGATGCTGAAAATTCAGCTTTGATCACAGGAATAAATTATATTTTAAATATATTCAAATAGAAAACATTTCTGTTAAATTGTAATGATGTTTCGCAATATTACTGTATTTTTTTTTTTTACAGTTTTTGTATTAGTATTTTTACTGTACCGCAAATAAATGCGGTAGTGTGTGTACCATCAGTTTTACTATTATTTGACTGTTTATATTCACTCTAAACCTGAGTTAGTGTTTTTTGTGCGTGTATTTAATTAGCGTCTTTAAGGAAAAGTTTATCTAAAAATAGCTTGCATGAATATGTAACAATTGCTACAGTACAATTTTTATCCATTCAGTGAGGGAACACTGCAATGTGTCTTATTTGCAATGCAGGTGTGTTTTATTTTATAATTTCCGAAATAGACCTAAAACCAGAAACGTGTGGTTTCCCCCCCCCTCCCCCCTCCCCCCTCCCATACCCTGCCTCCCTTCCCCTCCCTGCCTGTCTGCCTGTGGCAACACATTTGTTATGATCACTCGCTTGTGTTGCCAAAACAAGGCCCTCTGTGTATGCGTGTGCGTGTGCGTGTGTGTGTGTGTGTGTGTGTGTGTGTGTGTGTGCCCCACTGATATATATAATGACATGACATGAATGTCATTATATAGATCAGTGGTGTGCCCACATGGTGAGGGAGAGCGGTCAAAAGGGACCTGTGACCATATTTCCACAGTGTCACTTAAAATAAAATTTCTACCCCTCTCTCTCTCTCTCTCTCTCTCTCTCTCTCTCTCTCTCTCTCTCTCTCTCCCATTTGTCATAACTCTTCATTGCTCCTTCTTCTGCTCTTGCACTGTAAACAAATGAGCAAGAAATGAAGGGGAGGAAAAAGCCATCTATTTATTTATTTATGTCCCCTGGAAATAAATCAAATATATATATATATCATGTTACATACATATATAATGTTATATTATATTATGTTATATTAGATTATATTATATTAGATTATGTTATTAACATACAATGACCAAATAACCACAGTATTACCATAGTATCCAAATAGCCATGGTAATAAAACCATATAGAAAAACACAGACCAAACTTAACATAGTATATAATATAATATAATATAATATATTTACAAAGGGGAAAATGTAAACCTAAAAAAAAATTTGCATGTAAAAAACGAAAACGTATTAGTTATGAATGTAAAACTGTCTTTCAAAGAAAGCTCAGCAGTCATAGCTGCTGAATGAAATGTCCAGCTGTGTGTCAACACCTAGCGCGCTTTCTACTTAGACAGCATTTGTAGGCAGTTCTAAGCCGGAATACGGTCAAACTGCTGTTTAGGTAGGAAGCTCACTAGGTTTTAAAGCTAGGTTGTAAAAATCCTCCCTCTAGTGGTTTTACTTTCCTTCTCCGTGATTTACCCTCAAGAAAGTACTAGTATACTTAGCCAACGCCCCGCATACTCACTCTTTCCTTTCGCAGTGACCGAGACACCCACTCGCGCTCGCAGGAAGTTCATGAAGAAGCTGAAAGCTGCGTCAGAGTTGACGGATTGAATCAATAACTAACCTTACGCTTTCAACGTTTTAACGTTCACAGAATATTATTTGTGAACGTTTGCTGATACGGACACTAGGCTTCCTTCCTAAGAAGGCGTTATTTCATAGGAATACATCTGCAGAATGGCAGACACTGAGGGGAGTCCGTTCGGAGGCTGTTTGGAGAAACTGAAGAATTATGTGCGAACTCGGAAAGGAACGATACTGGCTGCTGAAATAGTAAGTTATTAACATGGCTGTGGCTTTAATTGTTCTACAATTTAATTTTGTAAGACGCTAGCATAACATTGAGAGAAATAACGTCTGTTATTCATTTGCTTCATCAAAAATGTGTTACGCAAATAAATGTAACGTTACTGTAGCTATTGCCATGGAGACGCGATCCCACTCGTTAAATAAAAATAATCCACCTGTTGATTCACACACTTGAGTCAGAGAAAGTAAGAGATTTTTGGGGGGATAGACAAGATTTACTGCATTTGTTTTTATTTCATACCTCCAGTCTCTGAGTCTGAGACCCCCAAACAGGAGTAGAATTGTTACGGAGCACTTTTAAACCATGCTATAGAAATAAACTCATTATAAGTTAATCAGTTCTCATAAAGTCATTAGTTACCAACCCGTTAGTCATAACGTTAAGTATGTTTTGAGCTTTTAAAATGAGACCCCAAACAGAACATAGGCTATGGGGTAAACATGGTTTAATATTGTTTAAAAATATCTAAATGTTCACTTAAAAATGAAAATTGTGTCATAATTTACTCACCCTCATGTTGTTCCAAACCTGTATGAGTTTGAGTAACACAAAAGAAGATAATTTAAAGAATGTTTCTAATCAGACAGCTGATGGCACGCATTGACTTTAATAGTATTTGTTTCCTACTATGGAAGTCAATTGGTGCTGTCTGTTGTTTAGTCACCAAAATTCTTTAAAATATATTCTTTACAATACAAAAAAATACAACAATCTTCACTTTTAAGTGAACTATCTCTTTAACTTTTAACATTTGGCCACAAACCACATACTTTTTCGCTTTTGAAAGCTAAAAAAAAAAAATATATATATATATATGTGAAGAAAGTGTCATATTTGTCACCCAAACACTCAAGCAGCTGTGTCCAGTATAACAGAAAGTGACTGATAAAGTATGGTTGTAAATACAATTATACAACTGAAGCAATTCAGTACATCGACCTCAAAACATATTCAAGCATTTCTTATTGTGGGAATATATTGCTACAAGTAACAGAAGTGGGTGAAAAGAGTATTAATAGTGCTGTTGAATGAAATACCTCCCACCACGGAGCCATTTGAAACTTCACACTGACACACAAGTGTGTGCTTTTGGGAGGAGGTGGCATGGAATGCAGACCATGTGCTTGATGGTGTGAGGTCAGAGGGCATGAGGTTTCACCCATCTGCTGGAAAGATAGAGGACAGGCTGGGGTGTCAATTATCTTGTGTCAATCCGCAGAAAAGAGAAGTTGCGGATGATATGGCTGAAGATACAAAGATTTTGAAACTTGGCTGACAAAATTCTTAAAGGAACACGCCGACTTTTTGGGACTTTAGCTTATTCACCGTATCCCCCAGAGTTCGATAAGTCCATACCCTTTTCATCTCCGTGCGTGCCGTAACTCTGTCTCAAGCACCCACCGCTAGCCTAGCTTAGCAGAAAAACTGGAGGTAAACGGCTCCAGCTAGCATACTGCTCCCAATAAGTGTCCCTATTTACAGTAGCCTACATGTTGTGATTTGTAGTCACAGCGTGTACAAATAACAAGGTCTATCTATCTATCTATCTTACAAACTGTACTTTTCAAGTCTTGGAACAGATTGAAATTTATAGGGTAACTGTCGCCAAAATGGAACCTAGGCTCTTTTTGTTTATCTACCCGAGTTAAACTTATGTGTAAGAGAATAATTAGAATGGAAACGCCACTTTTAAGATTGACCGTATTTTCGTTTTATGTAAAAATGCCTTTTGAATGGGAGTGCTAGGGGCACTTCTATGATAACATCAAAATTGCTGTTTTTAAAACACAGAAGGCTCGACACAACATGAAACTGTGCTTGAAGTATCACCAGGGGCTCTACACATGAACTCCAGCATTGACTACATTGATTGTGTACACAGAGTTTACTAAAAAAGATTTGTAAAGTTTTGTACAACTCACTTTATCAATTTTGGCGAGGGTTATCCTTTAAACGATTATTCTCTGAAATTCTCAAATCTCATTCGCACTAGTGCATATTACAGTAATACTTGTCGGTCAAGACATCAAATAGCATTAATTATTGTGTCAAGTTGACAACGCTTTTTGTTGTTGTCGTTTTTGGATTTTGACAGAACCTGGTCACTATTTGCTTCCACTGTAATCTGCAAAACTTATGTAGAATTATGAATGAAAGAACGCAAATCAAACAGGTTTGAAACGACATAAAGATTAATAAATGTTGACACAATTGAAATTTTGGTGTGAATTAAACCTAGCTGGTAGCGGAACACTTGATGTGCTTTTTTATTGCCTTATTGCCCTCACACATCACATATTTTAGTAATAATCATAAATTAGGTATCATTCGAAAGCTTAAACACTCAAAAATGAATTCTGTGAAAACAATTTTGTTAATCCAAAATTGGACAATAAGTTGCCATGCATGTGAACAGTATACTTTCAATTATTTTAGCTGGCTCAATTATTATATATATTTTTTTACATCAACTTGGTTAGACATATGGCTTTGATTTTCTAGCCATTTTACAGTCCAGATGATTTTGTAAAATATATATTTTGTATGAAATATAAATTGCTTAACAGTACATTTAATCTTCTATGCTTTCACATTTTTGAAGTGCTTTCACTTCTTTAAAAAGCCAGACCAACCTTACGTCTGTATTTCAAAGCATTCCCGAATTACAACCGCTGAAGTTCAGATCTGCTCAAATAGGGGGGACAGTTAACAGTTAAACTAAAACATGTATTTCTGAAATAGGTCTCAGAATTGTAAAAAACCCATATTACAGCAAATTAATAACATGGCTATAAAAAATAGTGCTTATTAGCAAATTTGTTCTGGGTGAATGATTCAAACAGGAGCTGACAGAGACACAAACTCACCATGTCTTTACATACAATACATAAACTATTAGAGAAAATAAAGGCCTGAATGATAAACCAGCACGCCTCTATCATTTATACATAATGAATCTTTAGTTCACCACATATGCCCAACTTCCTGTCTCCTGCTTAAATATGACATCCGCACACTGAGTCCTTATCAAAGCAATCTGAATTTGTTGCTTGGCTATATCTCCCGATCAGACGATGGAATGACGGCCTTCCGTGAGAAGCCATTGACTATTAACTAACACACAATACTGCGGTTCCAGGAGCAATAATAGCATGTTATATAATATAACTGATTGCTGGGTAAGCTCATGGACGTTGGACACTCATGATACACTCATTTTCAGGAGTTCAGTTTTGTCATGCAGACACACCCACAGCTAAACGTGTAGAGTCACGGCCAAGTGCAATGAGCGTCTTACAGTAAGAAACCATGCATGCTGGGACTTTTACTGAGACGTGATATATGTACTGTATAGCTCTATTATATTTTGCTGTTTTGGACCGAAGCAAACACATGCAAGAATGCTTGCTCTGAGCTGAACAACTGTGGGCGCCTTGCCATCACTAAGTGTGTCTTTATGCGCCTTAGATAATCAGCGTTTGGGTGTTGAATATTCCTCATTGGAAAGTGGTTTGTAAATTTCACTTGTGTTTTATACGCTGTATTGTTAAAGTGTTAGTTGATGTTTTTTTTCGTGTGTAAGTGCTTTTTGGTATTTTGTGTTTCTGGTGTTCCCTCATTTATCTGTTCCCCCTCGTGACCCTGTCAGCCCGAGCCCTCAGTAGTGGGTGTTCTTAAAGGAGCAGCGCTGCATCCTTGAATAGAGCCTCATTGTGCGCCGGCTGGAGTTCAGTCTGCTTGTGTGAGGCTCATAGAGGCAGTTTGTGCCAGTCCCCACAACTCATAAAGCTCTGATACATATGTGCATGAAGGAGGAGTGCCTGATGACACCATGCTGCCCGCCCACAGGCATGCGCCCGGCGCAACGGCTCGCCTCTAGTTCAGTCCAGTAGATTTAATGATTAGGTAGTGCTCTAGGAAAACTTTTCAGCATAAGATTAATAAATATAATTAATACAATAAATATAATCTTTAGCCATGTTCATGCATACTTTATATATAAAATAGTGTAATAAAAATGGTGTTTGCTTTAAAGCAATTATGCAAAATTCACTTTTACATGGTGTTTGGACATAAGTGTGTGTCTGCGATGTGTACACAAGCACCCTATAATGGTAAAAATCCACCCACTCCTTTTTTTATTCCCCATAAATCATAAACAGTGTCTCAAAACGAGTCATTCTGGTTTTCTATACATTGTGACGTCACAGTGTAACAGGCTCCGCCCACGACTGGTGACAGACTCTGGCATATTTGGCTTAGCTCCTCCCCTGAGTGAGCTGTACACTATCTCCTCGCTACAGCAGCTTGTGGAAACACAAGAATGTCTCCGCTACGGGATATATCTAAACAGATCCGCTACAGATCTAAATGTTCTGTTGTTGGCTGTATAAATGAAGACAGAAAGCGTTTTTCCATTCCACCGCGCTACTTTTCCATTGCGCTAGATTAACGCGTTTGATCGTTGCGCTCCCGTCTCGCATTTTTTACATCGTCTCTCACAGGAAACTGAGTTCTCAAAATGCTCAAGTTAAACAGTCTCAAGTTAAAAGAAGTTTAAAAAAAATTCTCGCATTTTTAGACGCAAAGAATCGTTGTGTGAGTGAATGTCCTCGAATGGGAGAAAGAAACACAAGGTCCGTCTCGCGAGTTTACATTAATAATGGAAAATCAGTGCCGTTGAATGCAAGAACACGTTCTGTTGAAACGGCCCCATACGGTTTCTCCTGTTTTGTTATTGCTGGAGTATCTGAGGAACGAGCTGTAAAAGCTCCGCCTTCTTCTTGAAAGAGGGGCGGGGAGCAGCAACTTATTTGCATTTAAAGATATAGGCCTACACACTAAAACAACGTGTATTTGCTTTTACGCAAAAAGGGGCATTTTGGGCATATATAATAAATGATCTGTGGGGTATTTTGAGCTGATATTTCACAGACACATTCTGGGGACACCTAATGGCGCTTTTCCACTGCATGGTACTGCGACTCGGTACGGTACGGCACGGTTCGGTTCGCTTTAGCTCGGTTGCTTTTCCACTGCAGTTAGTACCGCTTCAAAGTGGGTGGGACTAATCGTTAATAGTTGTAGGTCCGGTGGTAGCCGCGTGCGGCTAAGAGCGTTGCTACTTCCGCTCCTTGGCAACCAACCGAACGTCTGCACCTCATCCACTGACCACGATTCAGCCATTTCTTGTTTGATTTTTTTTTACTTTTTTTGTCAAGTAAATACTCTAAAAACAGGTGCTACCGCGTTGGCTGTGTCGCAAATACAATGACGCTGAAGTGACGATTCTGTCTGACCAATCAGTGATCTGCAGTGTTTTCACGTCACATTATAGTATCGGTACGGTACGCTTGGAACCTGAACAGAGGTGGTACCATTTAAAGCGAGCCGAAGCGAGCCGTACCATACCATGCAGTGGAAAAGCACCAAAGCGTGCTGTGCTGTACCGAACCGTACCATACCATGCAGTGGAAAAGCGCCATAAGACTTATGAAAAAAAATATATATAATGAGCTATAATAATCTGATATAAATTGCAATCTTGGATCAATTAATTAGCAGAAGTTATTACTCCACCACCTGCATGTGATGTTATTAACAATATATTGTCGAACCAATGTGGTTCAAATGGAGGTTCGCCATGTTATATGGTTTTGGGGAACAGTCGCAACTAGTCAATTTCTATAATATAAATAATAAATATCCTATGTTTCAAAACCTATTGTGTGCCATACCTCTTCAACCCTGTTACATTCAAAATGTTTTAAGGTCACCATGCAAATTTGCTGATATTCTGAGGAAACCCGAACATGTAAAAAATAACATGAATGTACATAAATTTGGGACGGATATTGCAGAGCAGGTTGTAGTCATGTATGGGCACATCTGTGTGAAGAACTGTGGATGTAGTGTTACACGCTTGTCAAACTGAAGCCAAATAGCAGTCTGGCAGTAATATAAGTGCCCCATGCTGGCTTCTTTTCAAAGGCATGGAGAGATAAGATGCATGTTTTCAACTGGCTTCCCTAATGGAAAAATGCCTTTCCCGGCTCTTTCTCTGGTATTTTGAGCTTAGCTGAAAAATGAAAAGTGTGTTAAAAATGCTTTAAATGTATGATGTTCTGTGGGTAGTATTAGGCCAGAATTAACCTTTTGCACTTTTGACTGGATCTGATATGCAATATGTAAACGCACTAGTGGTTGTTTTCTCTTTTGTATATAAAATAAGGCCAGTAAGGGTCACCTCAGCAACATCACCTCAGGCTTCATTTCACAGTTTCAAGGGGAAGAGGAGGTTAGCGTTTTTTGTTTTGTTTTTATAAAAGATTACGAGGGTGAATTTTGAAAAAAACACAATGAAGTGCATGGGTAAATTATTTATAATAAGCACTGCAAAATTCTGTAAAAAAAATAAATAAGAATTGTCAATTGTGATTTCATGGCGAATTTAAAGCACTATAGTGTCAAATATAAGATGTATTACAGATAAGAGCCCAAGTAACCATCATCATGTGTTTCCTCTGAGGAGGCCGTGCTGGATGAGAAAACGGGGCCGTTCCTCCATCTCCAGTTGATATCACCGCTTTGTCACGTCACATTCAAACTTGAAATGTCTTGAAAACGTGATCTGTGAGGGTTTTTTAGTGAGCGATCAGTTGATATTGGAGGTCTGTGACCATCATGACACCTGCAGTGTTTACTGAGCTTTCATGACTGATTATTCCAAAATAACTATTAGAAAAACAGCTGAAGAAATGAACAAATAAAATATAGCCTACAAGAAATAAATTGTGTTACTGCACTCTCGTAGTTATTATTGTGGAATAAATGTAAAAATGGTGAGAAAACTTCCTGAGAAAAATAGTTAATCTTAATCAGAACAATAATTATAATGCAAAAAATACAAAATATAAAAACAATCACATGGTAGATGGTAAAAGGCCTCATTTCGTTGCCTCTGTCACAACTTTTTGGGAGTTGTTAAGAGAAAACATTAGAAATATTTTCTTTGTACTTAAATAAAGCTGAAAAAGAATTAACAAATCACATATTCTTGATTTTGGTTTGGTTTGGATTGTTTTGTTAATGTTTATTTAACCTGAACAATGTTAAGTGTAACTGGAACATGAATTTACATAAAAACAGTGAGGATTCCTCTCAGTGTTTCCTCATTTCAGAAGAACATGTTCTGAGGTTTGCTGAGTGCTGATAATGCAAATTCATTTTCCACTGCCATTGCTTTAGATTGTGCTGTAGAAACCTCATCTTTTTTCAGGATTCTTTGATAACCAGAAAGAGTATCAAAACAATTATCAAATCAATTGTCAATTTATAAAAAGGATAAAGATGGAACTGGAAGTGCTAAAATGTTAATGATGATTTTGCCTTGACTTTAAAATCACAATGAGACGCAAGTAGTGACAGACCTTTTCTTCCATATTGTTACGTACCTGAGTGAAACAAATTATCATAAAATAAATCAAATGTAGGACAGGGACTTAGATGCATGCATCGGCTGGTGATTGGATGGATGCAAATCAGCTGAATACAGGTTTGCAAGGGGCGGGGCTTAAGCAGGGTTGGAGAAGCCACTAGATAGAAGTCTGTCGTTTCACCGGATGATGAGTTATGAGTAATTAAAGGATGAATTTTTAAGATATTGCCATGGCAGCATAACTTTGTTTGGGCAAGTGATGATAAACAGGAAACTTGCCTCCTAACACATTGAGAATCTTCCTGTTCGAGAAGATAGTCTTCACACTTGCGTGTGTTTGAGCCGTTGTTACTGTGGAAGCAGCAGCACATTGCAAACACAAGACACAGGTGTTTCACGGTGGCATGTGTACAAATCATTAGTACCACAACAAACCATGGCAACATAAATAACACCTGTACTCTCCTTGAAGTATTATGGAAATGAGTTGTGTTTGATAAGGCATGCGTTTTTAGGCAATCAGACATTTAAATAAAAAATAGAAACATCTATTTAGAAGAAATGACCAGAGTCATATCAAGCGACCAGAAGTGCTGCAGTGAGTTTGGATGCAGTTTTGGATTATTGTAAACAAAGACAAGTAAAAGCTTTTTTTTTTTAAACACAAGGGGGTATTACTGATGTATTTCATGTCATTAAAATAAAATGTTAAAATATATTGAGTTTGTGTTAACCACAGACCTTATTTCAGACATTTAAAACCCATTCAAAAAGACCCATTGACTTCAGGACGATGTTTTGTAGATCTTTACCTGGAAATGAGTTAGCATTTTAGCACTTCCGAACTGGAAGTGCTAAAATGCTAACTCATTTCCAGGTTAAGCCCTACAAAAATATGTCATCCCTTCATTGCTCTATGTAATGTACTAATTTGACAGCAAGTAACCACCTAGCAACCACTCAGAACACCTTAGCAACTGCATAGAAATGGCAGAAATTCCTAACATGTGTCAGTGAGTATTGCATCACTCACATTTTCTAAATTTCTAGACACCAAAATGAAGTCTGGTTACTTTTTCTTTTCTTTCTTTTTAAATTCTTTTAATTAGATTTTACATTTTGAGCATGTTGAAATCTTAAGGTCAGTAATTTTTTTGTCAAACGGCATATACTTGCTTTTCTTTTATCGTTCTTTAAAAACAAACCATAGTCATAGATTATATGCTACAGTCTGAGTTCTTGAGGTCTGACTTGTTGTGTCCACAGCAGGAACAAACCTTTCCTAGTAGTAGTTGCCGGCAGTGATATATTATATAGATATATTATAGATATATTAGATATTTTTGTTTCATGGCAGGTAGCAGGATCAGCAACTGTGCACGTATCAAGTGTTTGACTTCAAGGGCAGATTTGATTACACATTCATAATATTTCTGTACTCCCAAAGGTATTCTTATAATAGTTCTGTTTATAACCATATAAGGACCTCGTCTACTACGCTCTGCATGGATTGTGCTGTTTTACACCCATGCCGTATTCTTCTCTTTTAGTCCTCACCACATGTTTTAGTAATCAAGCTCAAAAAGCTTCAAACTCTAGAGGGACGTGAGAAATGTAGAGCTCCACTGTTAACTGACACCTAGAGCATATGGCACGTTCAGATGAATTGTGGGTAGTGAACAGTAGTAGAAAGCTTTGGTGATTTGGCAGGAAACATGGGTGACGTACTTGAGAGGGGAAATTTCCACACTAAAAAGCCAAGACATTTGGGAAAATAGTAAAGAAAACAACCATGCACACTGACTCTTTAAGAAGCTTTAAGTTGTGGATAGTTTTCTTTTCAGTCTATCATTGTTAGTTTTAGTGTGGTTTTTGTTTTTTCATAGTCTCACTTTATAAAGTTTTTATTGTAGTTTTAGAATTTTAGGGCTACCAAAGTTAAATTTAAATTTATTAGCACAGTTTAGTGTTATTCTGTCTAGTGGTATTTTCATGTTTAATGTAGGCCATTTGTAATGTTTTCGAGTTTTATAATGTATCAAATTACCATGTATCAAAAGTTTATGAAATTTGTGGCCATTTTTAATTAGTTAATTATTAGTTTCAGTTTAAAATACATTTGGAAGATTTAAATTCATCATCTATTTTTGTTTCTGTTTTGTATATACATGTTATGAATCTTATTGTGAACAATTCAACCATGTATGTTTTTCATGCTTGTAACAGTTTTTTTTATTTTTTTTACACCATAATGTTTAACTGATCTTCCGGTGAAAATGTCAGACTTCTCTCTGGTGAATGCTGAACTTCTCCAATCAATCAGCTTAAACCCTTAATCCACAACTGACTGCAAAACTCCCAAAATTCAATTAATAACCGATGGATAGACCCAAGTCTTGCCCTAAAAAACTTTATTTTCGATAATCTGATTCACTCGCATGCATTTCACAATATGGAGAATAGATTGGCCACTAGTTCAGCTTAATCGCGACTTTAACAATAGCAACACTGCAATAGAAAAACAGTTGTTTTGTCTGCAGAAGGGTGTAAGGGCCTAACTGCTAATGCTAACCAGCTAACTCTTGACTTCCTGCTCAAAACCATGTTCACGTCCTGACACTACACATTCTACACTGATGTGATCGAGTTTTTAAAACTTTCTGTCTGTCTGTTTTCTTGTAGCTCATCAGTTTCATCATCCTTATCTGTTACGCCGCATCAATGTACGGAGGATATTCAGCTGTCGCCATCTGCGAGATGGTCTTTGCCATCATCTTCTTCATTATCTTCACGATGGAGCTGGACAAACAGTTCCTGGTGGTGAACTGGCTCTGGAGCGTAAGTATGAATTCACACACACTTGCATCACGGTCCACCCTATAGCGGTGTGGTGGCGAGTGTTTCACGATCAAGCGCCACTCATATTTTCTCCGTTTGCCCCGTCAGGATCTGTTCCGCGCTGCAGTCGGTGCAGCGCTTTATCTCATCACGTCTCTCATCTGTGTGATCGGTGGAGCTGGGGATGGGGCTCGCATCGCTGGTGGGGTGAGACATCCAACGCTCCGCATCAAAACATACCATTCTTTCATCTTTCTGAACAAATCTGATTTATTAGGGCTATATATCCATCACTCTGCTGTTTATAACCAAGCTCACCTTCTCTCTCATAGGTGTTCGGTCTGCTGGCTGGGATCTTGTTTGCTTATGATTCCTACACAATCTTCTTGGAAATCAAGAGCAGCAGACAGCATACAGCTGCTCCCACAGGTGCATGAACACACTCATCCACTTATTTAACATGTTAGAAAGTACACTGGCCTCAGGTATTTAGACACTTAAACCACATTTAAAGGGGTCATGGCATGGATTTATAAATTATTTTAATATGTCCCTTGAGGTTCACTTATACTTTTGCACACATAAAAAAAAAACACACAAAAAAAAACAATTATATATATATATAATATATAATAGATTATTTTCAGCCATCATTCTGAGCCTCTGTCTGAAATGATCCGTTTTTAAGGCGTGGCTCCTTTAAGGCTTGTCAGTAAATGGCCACTGTTATGATTGGCTAACGTAATTGCATCAACACCCACTCGCTGATGCATGTAAGTGCTTTGAAAACAACCACTTAATACCGTCATTTGCAGACAAAGCATTAATCATTTACGGATGAATCACTCTTGTGATCTGTCAACAAAAGTTTCTTTGCGACTCCATTACACTGTTCCTCGTTTACAAAACAAAATGCTGCAAACAAACATACAGTCCTCCGACGCGATCTGGGACGCCATTCAAATATACCACTCACTTATTACCTTTCGCTGGGATCCTTCTGAAGTCTGTACAGAGACACAAACCAGCTGTTGAAACTGGACGTGTCAAAGCGAACGTTCTTTTACTCTTGCATTTGTCCTGTTGTCTACAGACTCTAGTGCGTTGAGCATGTCAGAACTGAACACGTATCTGTATACTGTATGCAGTGTAGACAGTGTCAGTGATTATAATGGGTTCTTTTGCTTTTGATGCGACGCTCACATCCAGTGGGCGGGGCCTATAATGCGATGATGTGTAACTATTCGTCGATGTCTCGCTCTGGAGGCAGTCGTATGCAAATGTATTTTCCCGTGAGACATTTCAGATCCCGCAATATCAAAATGATCTGTTTTTGACGCTTGATTAATAATGCTTTGTTTAATTATAATGAGTAGGACGTTTTAAGCTATGAAACTTGCTGGATGTTTTAATGGTAAATTATATGTCGAAAGATCAAGGCCAATTTGATTTCTCATGTCATGACCCCTTTAAAAGTCATTGCATTAGACACAATATCAAACTAAGTGTCACCAAATGTTGCAGTAGTTGCTCAGTGACTTTAGTGGATGTTCTATGTCAGGTTAAGGCTGCACAATATTACTGACATTGCAGTTTTTACTTCTTCTGTTATACAGTACCTGGCAAAAGTTTGGAAACATAATTATTTTTATATTTTTAAAAGAAGTCTACGGAGCCCCTAAAGGGACCTTTAAAAATATAAAGACTATCGCGTGCTCACGAGAAACTATTGCGTGCGCACGAGAAACTATTGCGTGCGCACGAGAAACTATTGCGTGCGCACGAGAAACTATTGCGTGCTCACGAGAAACTATTGCGTGCTCACGAGAAATTATTGCGTGCGCACGAGAAACTATTGCGTGCGCACGAGAAACTATTGCGTGCTCACGAGAAATTATTGCGTGCGCACGAGAAACGTATCGTGTGCTCACGCATTACAATTTCCGGTTTGCGTTATAGAATCATTAATGCAAATGTGGAAATAGGGATGATATGTACGGAGCTTATTTTTGCACCACAAACTATTATATTTCCACTAATTTACATTTTGAAATGTTTCTCTGTAACAACAGAAAATATTATAATTGTATTCGCCTGACTAATTTATTTATTGGGACAGGAGGGAGAATATCTCATGCAGCACTGACTAAAATGGAAAAGGTTATGAAGCTCTAAAAGCATCTGAATGTGTTAGTCATGAACACCTTTACACAATCACTTACACAATCACACATAAAAAGTGGTATACAAATATTTTATATTCTCTGAATATAATGTTCATATGAGAAGCAATTGGGCCTTCTTTAAAAAGTTAACTAGTCGCAAGTTTGAGGTATCTTAAAATGCACTTGTGTTGTCGTTGTCAAAACACTAACGTTATAAGCTGCAGGGCTGGAATGGTAATCTGCCCGATGGACCGACGTACCTTTTGATTCGATACATCTCGGGATTTAATACTTTATTTCTTTTCTTTTTCAACGGCCTTCTGATCTACATTGGCAGCCCATTTGTCCCATCCTTTTTAAGTTTATATTTTGTTTTATTACATGGCTTGGTTGAATTCCAATGTAGAATGCGGTCTGTTATTTCTTGATAACAGACCGCTGCGGAGTATAACAGACCGTTGCCATGAAAAACAGAGCGTTGCTATATGGACTCACAGAATTCTAACCGTACGGAGCATACTATTTTCTTTGGCGGAAGCTTAGCGGAAGCAATACAATCGTAAACTATCAATAAACTCCTTTTTAAATCAATATTTTGTTTCAAAGTAGTGATTTATTTGATAGGTAGCCATGTAATAAGCGGGATAATGTATAGCGAGTCGGTAGTTATTGGGAATACAACCCCTTCAGGCTGCTCAAGATCCCTCCGCTTCGCGTCGGGCTCCCGATTGCAGCCTGTCGGGGTTGTATTCTCAATAACTACCTCCTCGCTATAACGTTACATTATCCCTTACTTATTACATGGCTTGGTTGAATTCCAATGTAGATTGTATGATGTTTTTGTTGAGTTATTACGCTAATACTTTTTCTGACCTTTTTGAATCTTGCCCCTGACAAATAGCCCATATTACAAAAAAGACTAAAACTAATTAAAACTAAACTAAAACTAAGCATTTTCAAAAAATAAAAAATAAACTAAACTAGCAAACCCACGCTAGAAACTAATTAAAACTAAACTGAATTTGAAAACACAAAGTTAAAACGAAATAAAAATAAAAACTAATGAATAATGCAAAACTATAATAACCCTGGTACGCATTCAGCCAAATGATCTTTCTTGAAAAGCCGTCAATACAGCCGTTTATGCAAATACCATATGGCTTCAGTTTGTCATAAGAATCAAAGTGCCAGATATAATTTGGTCCTTTTGCAAAATAGTTACGCCGATGGAGACGTCGAGCTTTCCTGGATTCTACACCACCAGGATCTAACGAGCTCAAAATGAAGCGAACATGTTCTTTTCTGATATGCAATCCATTTTCTTTACACTTTGTATGCATCCACCTGTATCCATGGAGCTGACCTGAAGTTTGGAGTTGATGCTGAATAAATACAATCGCGTCTTCAATATTTGAGTAGCCTTTCCGTCGAAACAGACTTCTAGACTTCAAAATGCGTTTTAAATGTCGCTCAGTGATTAGGCTATATATCTGTGTCGAAATGCAAGGACAGAAACTATGTCTTTGTATTGAAGTCCTAGTTTAAAACAGATTTCGATTAATTCATGCGCATCCACATCCATGCTCTTGTTTTCCTCATAGTAATGACAGTGACGCAACGCAAATCGGAAATTGTAATGCGTGCTCACGAGAAACTATTGCGTTCTCACGCGATACGTTTCTCGTGCGCACGCGAAAGTTTCTCGTGAGCACGCAATAGTTTCTCGTGCGCACGCAATAGTTTCTCGTGAGCACGCAATAGTTTCTCGTGAGCACGCAATAGTTTCTCGTGAGCACGCAATAGTTTCTCGTGCGCACGCAATAGTTTCTCGTGCGCACGCAATAGTTTCTCGTGAGCACGCGATAGTCTTTATATTTTTATTTTTGCAAAGGTCTCTTTAGGGGCTCCGTACTTATGCTCACTAAGGCTGGATTTATTTAATAAAAAAATACAGTAAAAACGGTAATATTGTGAAAATGTTATTACAATGTAAAATAATTGTTTTCTATTGTAATAAATTTAAAGTCCCCCTGTAGTCAATCATTTTATCCCTTAAAACTCATCTTTGATGACCAAAATGACATATTTAATCGTTTTATCCTTAAAAAAAAATTCTTAAAGCCTTAAAATAGCTTGACTGTAACTCCACCCTTGCCTCATTTAGAACACGCGGTTCTATTAGTGTGCAAATGAGCCCCGCCTCCACTCACTCACTCACACCAGCTCAGAGATCCACTCGTTGACGATCACACGTTGACCTGATTGGACTTAATTGGATTAAACTGCCCGATTCATATTCATACTTTTACAGTGTCTTTATGAACTTTTTGAAACATCAAAGTTTCAGTGGAGGGACAGAAATCTCATTAAATATATCATGATCTGTGTTTCGAAGAAGAGCAAAAGTTTTAAGGGTTTGGAATTCCTTTTTGTTCGAACTGTCCCTTTAAATCTGTTCACCCAGCAGCATTTATTCCAGTTGTTGGACGATGAAGGCCGAGGTTTAAGCCTCTCCCTAGATTTGAACTGAAGCTGACACATGTTGTAACTCTCTTTGAACAGGTCGCTGAAGGCTTCTGTGGGATGTTTACAACTGACATTTGGCATTTGAGCCGAACAGTTATTCTGGTAGAGACGCCAGTGGCAACACTGGTTTCTAACCGAAAGCTATGCCGTTTTACATGTCCGCTCTTCGTTTCGTGTAACTATAACAACTTAACCTGACTAACTATTCCCCAGTTATTTATTTTGCGTCTCCCTTTTTGTTTTCTCTCTTTGTTTTCTTAACAGATGACAAAGTTTGAACCTACTTTCCTCACTACAACATTAACAGCAAACCAAAACATGGAGAACGATTCTAAAAATGGCAAAAGAAGGGAATTCCTGAGAGTTATCGCAAAGTTACCATGGCAGATGAAGACCAGAGGAATGCAAAAGGGTTGAAACCATTCCACAGGAAAGAAGTGTAAGCACAAAAGGGATTGAAAAGTGAACTGTAAGATTGATGAAGCCACAATATAACAGAAAGCTGTTGGCATCCAAAGATTCATCACCGTCGTTTTGGTTTGGTGGCTTTTGTTACCACTAATGTTTTGTCAGATTGGTTGGTAACTATTAAAGAAGCGCTGTCACAACATTTAGTAGGAGATAGGGCTAATAAACATGTCAGATAAAACTGACAGCTGCAAAACCATTATCAAAAGAGTTGTCTTCCCATTCTTTACTAGAGAAAGACCCAGTGATGTTAAATTAAGTCATTTTATTATTATTACGTTGTGTTGGAAAACTGGATCTAATTCAGTCTGGTGCTGTTTTGTTTTTGTTTTTCTGAAGAAACATAAAGCTTTTTATGGTTTTTATATTCACCATATCTTGTAACTGTAACTAAATTCTAATTACTATTGATTGTTCTTGTGTCTAAAATAAGTTAATTGTATACGTTTTTAGTGGTTTCAAACAGAATTTGTGTCAGTCTAATAATGTTCAACTCAGGTGCATGCAGGCAAGAAAAAAAGAGTCAGTTTTCAGTCCATTAAAGGGATTTTCTCATTGAAAAGGAAGGAATCTCAACCCTAATATCTTCTAAGGTGGTACACGTTTGTACTTTAACAAGTGGAGATGTCATTGTGTTGGTTTAGGGGTGTAACAATATATCGTGTCACAATATATCACAATACAGAAATGCAACAATACGTATAGTGGATAGTGCACCTAAAATAAAAATTAGTGAGTTTTAGTGTCAGTACTACATTAAACTACTATATATAATGTTGAATATAATGTATAATAATGCAATGGGGGAATATTTGTGGGTCCTGATGATGCCAAATGTCTTATGTTGCCAGTAAAAAGTGGCCTACACATTATTTTAAATATATCTAGTCAATGAAAGAGTGCAAGCATATTCGTCTAAAATAATTCTGTATTTTCAGCTTCTGAATCATAAATATTTGAATTCTGATGTCTCTATTGTCCTGTGCATTGAGGTTATCAGCACCAAGTCCAAGCTTATTCATTTACACTCACAATGTAATATCAAATTTAGCATTTTAATCAATAGTTACCACATGTCAGTATCACAATAATATCATATCGTGAGTTCAGCATCGTGATATGTATCGGATCGTGACATGAGGGTATCGTTACACCCCTAGGTGGTACAATATGTTCATCTTTCTTACATTTTGCCATTTAACTGGTTGCCTCAAAGGTTGCTCGCTATCTTAATGCCATAAGTGTGCTCTTTTTTTATTCTAATAATAAACCGATTCATATATTAGACATGCCTTCATTTTCAGCCTCTATTCCATTCAACCCTATTGAGCAATGTAGAGTAAGAAATACTAAAAACAGCTCTCACAGTTTGTCATCATTTTCAGGAAATATCATGACTAATATCACTTTACTCAACTGTGTAATAAGAAATGATTGTTTTGACGTGCCTTGAAAGAGATCATTGAGGCGTATTTGGACCGCCATCTACTCCAGTTATTCTAATCTGCAGTTGGTCGTCTTCACACCTAAACTTCTCAGCAGCTTCTGGAACAGGGAACCTATCATTCTCACCTAACACCTGATTATTGTAATGCCATATGCACAACAGTTGTCATTTACTGTAAAACACTGGGAGCTTGTCTAAGTCAGAGATTCATCAATCTTCCATTTTTGTAAAACCATGATCTAGAGTTAACTAGTGTTTTTCTCTTTACCATTTATAGCATGCATCAATTGTTGTAACAATTTCTAAGTGAATTATACATTTGAATTTGTGAAGACTGTTTGCCTGTTTCCTCTCGTGTGTATTTGTTTTCGCAGCCTCAGCTCTGACTACCTGACAGCATTTCTTTGTGATATGGTCAGAAATGCCATCAGTTCTGTAATAAATGATTAACTCAGGATGTTCTGCTCTTTTAAAAACTGACGTTTTTTGTTTTGTTTTCCCGGTAGTACAGCGTGTGGAAATAATTATGCAGGATTCATGTCTCTGTCTAAATTTGTGTTGCTGGTATTTTTGGAGTTCTTTCGATAACATTCAATAAAAAATATTGTTATTATAACGTATTCAACTTTTTAAAAATTGTTCAAAAAATCACAAAAAAGTGTGTGTGTGTGGTGTGTGTGTGTGGACCCTTTCAACTGTAAGAAGAGGAGTGAAGTGAGTGAAGAATACTGTGCGCGCAGCGCCCCCTGCTGGAGTGTTACGAATCATTTCGACTGACAATAATATGACCGTTTTACAAACTACACTTAATTACTTTATATATAAAAACACTAATTTACTTTATATATAAAAATGATAAAGAATGATTTAAAGGAAAAGAAGAATTGACCATATTCAATGATAGACAGCTATTGGAGGAAAATGTGGCAAATATTTGTCACTAGATGGCAGCATTTACATTCTTCGAGATACTGAGGAGTTTACTGTAAGGCTTTTCTGCAAGGGTGTGAAAATCATAGACAGTATATAAGAGGTGAAAATGCTATTCATGTATTTTGTGTGTGTGTGTATGTATGGGGGGGGGGCTAAAAAAACCTTTACAACTTTTTAAAGAGATAGCTTAAAAATATAGGCTACAATACCATTTAGGGTAGACTTGAGTAATTGCTGATAAAAAGTATATATTTTTTAAATATACAAAATAGAATACAAATAGATAGAATACAAAATATAGAACATTATTTTAAAGAATACAAAAAAATAGTCTTAACTATTTGTGATAAATGCTAAATTTAACTGAAGCATCAGATTCTTAGTAATTCCTCGATAGATAGATAGATAGATAGATAGATAGATAGATAGATAGATAGATAGATAGATAGATAGATAGATAGATAGATAGACAACAGCAATGCAGTATGAATAAAACTGAATAACAAACCGTGATCACAATACACTTTATAGCCTACACTATAACCTACACACATTATACCTTTTTTTTTAAATACCTAACTAATGAAAAACCAATGTGCAGTTCGCTAGGGGGTTTCATTGAGAAAGCGAATGTTTTCGTGATGTGAGTAATGAGGTAGGCTACAGTAGGGGGGTGGTCCTGACTCCTGATACACTACAGTTAAACACTTGTCCTGTAGGTGTAGCCCGTCTGGTTACACGCTCTTACGGGCAACTTCTGGTGGAGTTGTTGCCAGCACTGAGATCTACAGGCCAGAAGCCAGACCCTCGAGGACGAGCGAGAGGAAGCCACGTTAGGTTCAAGGAAACTTCAGCGGACACATGAGAGTCCTTCGCGTGAATCGCCACGGCCGCCGACATGTTCGCGCGCGGTCAAAGAAGCGACGCTCCAATCGCTCGGTAAGTCGCTCTCATGTCGTGGCATCCCGCTTTAACATTATCTAAAGGCATTTGATCCTTTTCTACAGTCTGTCCTCAGGTATTTGAATGGACGCAGCGTGGTTTGACGTTTTAAATGTAATTTTAAACCTATCGTGCTGTTTTGATGGTCGAAAGTTACTTTTGTGTCACGCACTTATTTTACCTGAGGACTGTTTTCATCGCAAGGGCACGGAGTATAGACTTCATATTATAACTTGCACTCCAATATTTACTTTTAATTGTATCAGTTTTGCATGTAGCCTATAGTTATCAGTCGTTATTTTGCCCCTAAACATTAATGTGGCATTTTTTTGTGATCATGTTTGTTAACTATTGCATTGTGGAGGCGTGGCTTGTTTGTGCCTGCCTACGTCACCGTTACCTGTGCAGGTGACGACATCGGCTGAGGATACCGTTTCATAATAATAAATTGGTTTTAGTTTGCCAATTTAGTATGTCGATTTATTACACCGAATCTCCCAAAATAATGCGTTTAGTTCATGGCTAAAATAACAAATAAGGTCTAATGCAAAAGTATTCTTGAAATGTTATTAAAAAGTCTACAAGAACAGAACAAATTATAGCATGGATTAATTTTACAATTTTGAATTTTTATGTGTCATATTCTACAGTTTTAAGAATATTACAAAAAACGTTAGCTCCGAGATTCATAGCAGATCTGCATCAGTTTGTTCATGTTACTTTTGTAACGTGTTTTCCTTTCTGAAGGTAGTGCTTTCTGTTGAGGAAACTTTTTCTTAAAGGTCTGGAAAGGGAAGACGGGGACAAAAAGTAAACACAACCTAAAAACATCAGGACATGCTTAGCCAAAACTCATTGAAGATGCTAATTGGATTAGAATATTGAATAGATTAGAACAGGAAACTCTTTGTTTCCTGAAGCCGGTCTCTGTAATGTTGTGATCCAGATCTGTACCAGAAGGTCTTAATGGTGAAATACATGATCTCGTAGTTATGAATCTTAAAATGAAATGAATGGTGATCATCTGATATTGACCTTTTATATTTGACCAGGATTCACGAGCAAGTTTCTTTGACTGTCAGCCAGTGTTTTCTTTTCTCAAACCCCTCGTAAGTGTCTAGTTATTATTCAGAATGTCCTACTGAGGACAGACCACTGATCTGAGCACGATGGAAGCAATGATGGTGGGCCTTTAAAAAAGTGTCTTTTTAAAAGCTTTTTGACCTCTTGTAACTGTTGTCATGGTCACAATGGAGAGGAAATTTCCCCCGAGGGTGTGGACAGGAAGACACCCAGAGAGCTTCCTGTCTCACCGTAAGAGACGGGACATAAAACCGTCAGGTTCCTCCGCATAGTCTGTACACGTCATAGTTTGTTTTGATTTACGCTTTTTCACGTTATCTTTCTCTGCAAATGTCCTACACAGTAATCTGCACAATAACCTTTGAGAGATAACTCCGCTAAACTGGCTATAAGTCATTGTTTTGTCTTTATGAAAGTATTTTTTTGTAACGTTCGTTGCTCTCCTTGCTTGCTTTACTGTTTTTACATTTGTTACATTCTGTACTTCCTTTACTTGCATTTTTATTACATTGCGCTCTTCGCGTTTTGTTGCTTTTGTTAATTACCTTACTTACGTCAGCCGTCATTCCCTGTTTCACTTCTATTCTTTCTCAGGTTATTTATGTTCATTTTTGTTCTTTTGCTACTCTCGTTACTTTACATACTTGTGTATGTTTTAGCACTTTTATTACTTAGATTACTTTCTTTTCATTACTTTACATACTTGCTTTAGGGGCTGTTCACACAGAACACATTTTCCGCTGCTCTACTTTCCCATTGTTTTTCAGTGTAAACACTCACTAGAACATCTTTTGCAGCATCTTGTGCATGACACAGTATTCTAAAAAGGCAAATTTTAAAGTAAAAATAAGTTTATTTTTATAAGCCCTTCTGTTACCAGCACTTGCATTACTTTAATTTCATTACATTCATCACTTTCCTTACTTAATTGTGTTACTTTTAGCACTTTTATGATTACCTTCCTTATATTACTTTCCTTACTTTACATACTTGCATTACTTGTTTTACTTTTAGCACTTTTTATTACTTACATTACTTTGGCTACGCTACTACCGGTACTGTTACTTTCCTTACTTTCTTTTCTAATTCTGCATTTCTTTTGTTACTTTTGTACTTTTATTGCTTTTGTAACTTACCTTAGTTACCTGTGTTACTTTTTGTACTTGAGAACTTCCAAATTTATGTTTGTTTTTGTGTTTGTCCGAGAACTGGTTCTTGCTAGGGTTGGGAATTGAAAATCGATTCTAATTTTGGAATCGAATACTTGAGGTCAGGGAATCGAATACTTGTTATTTCGATTCCTCTTATCGATTCCTTTGTGAGTATTTCAATGTGATTTTAAACCATTCAAGCACAAGACTACTCTTATTAACTAATGAGTGTTTACTTGTCTTTCATAATGATGGACATTTATGAGTTATGCTAGTTGTTTTTCTATGGTATTTTTAAACCACAGGCAAACGTTCCTTGCGTAAGTGTTCTTTAGCCTGTTGATTTTTGTTCATGATCTTCAGACAGCTACAATTAAATGTTTTGCAATAGACTAAATGTGAATGATATCTGTTTTTTATTTTATTAAAATGTTTACCTTATGGAATCGGAATCGTTAAAATTCAAACGATACCCAACACTAGTTCTTTCTTTAGGCATAATTGAACAAATTTCCTTCTTTAATAACCACAGGTTTCCCCCCCCCCCCCCCCCCCCCCCCCACCCCCCCCTTGTGTTACGTTTTGTACGTTTGTTCCTTTCCTTATTTGCATTACTTTGAGAATTTTGGTTATTTTCAGTGTACTTTAGGGCTTTTTCCACTTTAATGGTTAACCCTGGGTCATTCTAAACTGCAGGTAAACTGAATCCTGGGTTATCTTCCTTCACGTTTCACACTTCTCATAAAATACCTGGGGTTAACAATTAATCCTAAGGTATTCATAAGCAGACTTTTCACATTGTACATTCCTAAACCCCAGGTTAACATTCTTATTTGCATATTTGCGGGGTCATATTGGATGAACGCAGCACGCGACCTGTTTACATAAAAGCTAGCATTGCGCATCCTCTTATGCCGACTGTACTATCGAGTTTATAATGAATGGATTCTTACTTTGGACTATAAAGGTAAGAATCAATGAAACGGTCTCTTCTTTTATCAAAAGGACGCAATTTCTGTCAGTATTTGACATTTTTCCTCTCAAACGCTGAATTTACTGTTTATATAAAATGCACAATGTTTCCGTGACTGTACAAAGCATGCAAATATTAGGCGATGGTTATCTGTTGGTAAGCGTCTAGCTTTAACATTCAACATCACATCATTTCACACTGTACAAGTTTGGCTTCGCATTGCGGGGTTAAAGCCCAATTTATACTTCTGCGTCAAACTCACGCCGTAGCTACGTCATAGACTGTGTAGCACGCGTAGCCTACGACGTACCCTGACGTGCACCTCTCCAAAAATGTAACAAAAAGTAGTCGTAGCCTACAAAGCGGAGCTGTAGAGCAGGGGTCTCCAACACAGCGCTCGCGAGCTGCCAGTAGTTATTTCAAGTTTGTTATTTCAAATGTAGGCGCGTGCGGCAAGCGGCTCATTATAGAAGTGATGCGGCCGTTTTTTCCACGCGCAGCGAGATGAAGAAATATCAACTTCAGAATTCCGCAAAAGCTACTAAAACTTCTTTGTCGTTGTGGAGAGCGCAGTGCATGGTTGCATAGCAACGACAGACGCCACGGGAAAATCGGACCGCATTTTACTATTACCGGTAATAATAAAAGATAAGCTAATGTGCTGATTATTTACAATGCACAAAATTGTATTTTTAAATTATTAAATTATTTAAAGGCTCAAATATGAGGTTTATCTTTTTATAAAACCTTTTTTGTCAAAACTTTATTTGCACTCAATCTTTATGATCTTAAAATGTCTTAAAATGGTCTTAAATTTGACTTAGCCTACAAAAGTTCTTTCATGGATTTTTGTCTGATAAACAACCTACTGGTTTTTGGGTGTTTTTTCATAATTGGTTGGTCCCAGGAATTTTTTTTTTTCCTTGCCACCTCATAGTTACCAGTAGTTTCATTTCTACAAATGGTGCAAACTCTGCTAGATTATAGATAAAAGATTCCCATTCCTCTGCCATTCTGTGATCGGCAGTGATCGGCAGATCATGATTTTGGTGATCGGTAATCGGTGATCGGCCCCAAAAATGCTGATCGGAGCATCTCTAGCTAGAACCCCTCCCTCGGGTTTCACACGCTCCCTCTGCATGTGTAATTGCATGTCAACGCAGACAACGAAGAAGTAAAATGAAAACCGACACGTAGCCTACAGTGTAGAGGATACGCCGTTGGTCTGACACAGAAGTATAAATCCGCCTTAAAGGAACACTCCACTTTTTTTGGAAATAGGTTCATTTTGCAAAACAGTTGAGTTTTACCGTTTTCGAATCTATTCAGCCGATCTGGCGGTAGCACTTTTAGCATAGATCATTGAATCTGATTAGACCGTTAGCATCTCTCTCAAAAAAAATGACCAAAGAGTTTCGATATTTTCCTATTTAAAACTGGACTCTTCTGTAGTTACATCGTGTACTAAGACCGACAGAAAATAAAAAGTTGCGATTTTCTAGGCCAATATGACTATGAACTTTACTCTCATTCCTGTGTAATAATCAAGGAACTGCTGCCGTACCAGCAGCGCAATGATATTACGCAGCGCCTGAAATAGTCCCCGGCTAGGTAACTTCCAACGTGACCGGCACTAGGTTTGTAATATCATTGCGCTGCTGCACCCATGGTACGGCAGCAGTTCCTCGCAACTTTTCATTTTTTGTCGGTCTTAGTACACTACAGAGTCAAGTTTTAAATAGTAAAAATATCGAAACTCTTTGGTTATTTTTTTGAGAGAGATGCTGACGGTCTAATCAGATTCAATAATCTATGCTAAGCTATGCTAAAAGTGCTACCACCAGACCCGGAGATCAGCTGAATGGATTCGAAAACATTAAAACTCAACTGTTTAACTCTAGGGGAGTTGGAAAATGAGGATTTCCCAAAAATTAAAAAAAAAGTGGAGTGTTCCTTTAACACTGCTCCGGAAGAGGGGGTTTCAATGGTTTCCCGTGTAAAAAAGCGATGCTATCCCTTCTAAATGACAAGTGTGAAACGTTCCATTCCCAGGGTTAAAAGCGGTGTTTAGAACGAGGGTTAAGCGCAGTGTGTAAAGCCCTTTTGGTATTTCCCAAAAGTCTGTGTAACACTGACTGACTTTTGCTTTAGATTAAGTATATTGGTCTGGGATAAATGTCACTGATAAATCTATTTAATAATATCGATTGTATAAATACAAAAAAAGTAATGTAATTAAAAACCTGCATTGATTTGTTGTCTTATATACTGTAACTGCAATACAATGCAGCCTTCAATTCTTTCAGCTCATAATAGTACATTAAAATCAAATTTATGAACATTACCAGCTTTGGACCTGAATGGCAGGTTTTGCTTTTATAACCCTACCAGTTCGATGCCAGATCTTAATTTGTGAACGTGGCAATTTGTTTTTCTCAGAACTCTTGGACTATCTACAGTTTTGTCTGTATAAGGCGACACAGAGTAAACGCTTGTGA
>JARPMJ010009446.1:0-27000 GCA_033366665.1 Phoxinus dragarum
CACTTCTCTTGCCAACAGACACTGATCTTCCCAAACAGCATATCCACGAAAAAACTTTCCCAACCCCATTAAAACCCATCAACTGCCTGCAGTAATCAGCAAAAAGAGCCATACACCTCTCACAAGGCTTATCTTATGCAACAAATAAGCAGGAAAAACTCCCTCACTCTTTGCTTGCGCAGTTGTGTTCAAAGACAACGGGGAGCGTGTCCATGATTCAGTGAGTCACAGAGGAAAAGCTAGCTTAATGAGAATAAACAAAGCCACGGCTGAAAAAGCATATAAATACAGGATTAGATGGAGTTGCATGAGCAGGTGGCATTGTGTGGCGAAAAACAACAACGAAGCTATAGTTTGATAAGATGGTGTATAATGTTTGGCAGCTTCGAGACCGGTGTGGACGTATGCCCAACAGTCACTTTTCATGCACGCCTCTTGCTTTTACCAACTGAAGACATAGGCTATACGCTTGCAAATGAGGGCACCGGGGAAATTTGAGATGGATTGTACGACCCAGTCTCAGCTGGGGGTTCAGGTCCTTCGAGGATTCGGAGGGAAGAGGGCTAGGTCGCTGAAGACAGACTGTGACAGATGAAGGTCTGTTTAGAAAAGAGGCTGCAACAGTTCCCAGAACATCCATCCTTTCATTTGGAGGAAAGTGTTCATTCCTCTTGTAGTCTTCTGGGTCACTTTCGGCCTCCTGCCGAGCCTTCCAGGAATAAATTGCACTGCCAGTCAGGTAAAACATCAGTCAGAAAAGCAGATCACCAGATCAGTTAAACTGGTTTTAGTTTTCTTTCATGTGTGCGATCGTTCTACGGCATAACTCTTCGTAACTCTTCAAGTAGTCTACTCACGGCAGGGGCGTTCTGCGGCCCAGGTCTGCGGGAGGTCTTGTTTCCTGGTGCGCTCCCAGCAGGTGTTGCTCACGGGGACTGTGTTTTAACAGACTGGCCTGTCACTAAGCCTCCATTTGCTCAGAGGCTTTGACACAGATTGTGATTAAGTCTCTCCCAACACGGCATTAGATTATAAATAAATTAGATCACACAACAACAAAAACTCTGAATTGCCAGAGACCATGTTCTGTCAACAGTTTTGTCAAAGGGGCATCTTTAGGAATTCAAGAGCAGATTTCTTTTTTACATGATGTCAAATATTGCAGGGCAGCAGAAACAACGATTCATTAGTGCATGTTATTCCAAAACACACACATACATATATATTTTAAAATAGTATACAGATAAACACACACACACACACACACACTATATATATATAGTCATGGCCAAAATTGTTGGCACCCCTGGTAAATATGATCAAAACTGGCTGTAAAAAATAAATCTGCATTGTTTATGCTTTTGATCTTTCATTCAAAAAATTGCCAAAATTCTAACCTTTCATTGAAGCAAGAGAATTGAAAGTGGGGCTAAATCACATTATGAAATAAATGTTTTTCTCCAAAACACGTTGGCCACAATTATTGGCACCCTTTTATTAAATACTTTTTGCAACCTCATTTTGCCAAGATAACAGCTCTGAGTTTTCTCCTATAATGCCGGATGAGTTTGGAGAACACCTGACAAGAGATCAGAGACCATTCCTCCATACAGAATCTCTCCAGATCCTTCAGATTCCCAGATCCATGTTGGTGCTTCTTCTCTTCAGTTCAGCCCACTCATTTTCTATAGGGTTCAGGCCAGGGACTGGGATGGCCATTGCAGATCTTGGTTTTGTGCTCAGTGACCCATTTTTGTTTTGATTTTGATATTTGTTTTTGGATCACTGTCCTGTTGGAAGATCCAAACATGGCCCGTTATAAGATTTCTAGCCCCGGCTGTTAGGTTTCGATTTTTTATCTGTTGGTATTTGATCCAATCCATGATGCCATGTATCTGAACAAGATGTCCAGGACCTCTGGCAGAAAATTAGGCCCACAGCAGTAAAGATACAGCAGATTGGATCTTGCAACAGGACAGTGATCCAAAAACAAATATCAAAATCAAAACAAAAATGGGTCACTGAGCACAAAACCAAGATCTGCAATGGCCATCCCAGTCCCTGGCCTGAGCCCTATAGAAAATGAGTGGGCTGAACTGAAGAGAAGAAGCACCAACATGGATCTGGGAATCTGCAGGATCTGGAGAGATTCTGTGTGGAGGAATGGTCTCTGATCTCTTGTCAGGTGTTCTCCAAACTCATCCGGCATTATAGGAGAAAACTCAGAGCTGTTATCTTGGCAAAAGGAGGTTGCAAAAAGTATTTAATAAAAGGGTGCCAATAATTGTGGCCAACGTGTTTTGGAGAAAAACATTTATTTCATAATGTGATTTAGCCCCACTTTCAATTCTCTTGCCAATTTAAACATGTATCAAAAATATAAAAGATTTACTACTGTATGTGAAAACTAAGCTCCCAGAATAATAGTATACTATTGCATACTACTGAGTATGCTATTATTAGTTATTTATTATTTTTAACTTTATTAAAAGTATTTGATCTTTGATCTTTGGTATTTGATCTTTTACTTTGATAGTTTTACCATTTACTGCACTTTGTTATTTTTGTGGTTTTTGTGGCTTAGTTCCACATAGCAAAATAATGTGGATTCATCACAATTATCGGGTAGTTTGATTGAATGTAGATCACAAAATGAAATGGAAGCCATGCAACAAAACTAAGAATATATATTTTACAATCCAATCAATTCCCAATGGCCTTACATTATTTTTCATTGAGTATCTTGTTTCGTTCGTTCACTCTAAACAAAAATGGTGCTAAATAGCACTAAAAGTGGTTCATTGGCTTGTAATCATTGGGGAACCACTTTAAGTGCCATATAGCACCTCACCTTTGTCAAATGGTGCTATGTAGAACCATAAGAGCACCTTAACCACCCCAAAGAACCGCTGAAGAACCGCTGAAGAACCAAACTGGGCTTAACAGGTTCTTAAAATGGCAGTGGTGCTATATAACACCATAAGCATTGCAAAGAACCAAGGGGGTAATCCATCCGCCGGAAACTGAAGCCTCCGCGGGCGCCGCCATTGTAGCAGAACTTCACCTGCTGTTAGCATTCCATTGACTCCCATTCATTTTTGCGTCACTTTGACAGCGAATAACTTTACATCTGAGGCGTCCAAAGACTCCATTTGTCCATTATTTATTTCTAAAGAAACTCGACAATGTATAAAAGGCTCCATTACCTTGTACCTTACGTTATGGCCCCGTAGAAGCCGTTTTTGTAAAAATAGGCTAACGATTGCGTCATAACTCACGCGACTCTCTGTCGCACTGTAGAGAAATTACCGTATAGACCGGCGTAGAAGCTCGCAGGCAATCGGGGAACGTGGAGGCATTAAGTCCGATAAAGTGAAGGGAGAAGCCCACAGAGAGTGATAAAGTTGATCCTGCTGCTAGCTCATGGACAGCTAATACTCACGCTCTCCGTCTCTGCGAGATTCGGAAGGGAATGATTCAGATTTCTTTCGGCACAGCTACTAGAAGACTGACAGCTGTCAGACACGTTGCTCACGTGTTCAAGCTCAGTTTGAGCCTGCGCAGTTCGCCTGGCGATCAGGAAGTGAGTGCTTCAAATGGGCTTCACTTTTCTCCGTTGAAGTCTATGGGGTCGCTGTGTCCATCTTATATACTGTCTATGCAAAGAACCCCTGAAGAACCATTTTTTTTTAGAGTGTTTGATGGCAAAATGGTGGCTTGTGGAGTCAAACCAGCAAACAAATGACTTTTAGGCTTCACTGAGCCTTAACCACTACATCACACCACGCATTACAATAAACTACCAATCAAAATACCAGTAAGTCATACTACCAAAATCACACGTTCCTGCCGACAACTGGAAAAGCTCATACGGACTAATTGGATTTAGAGTTGCAATGTGGGTACAGGAATGAGGGTTAACCGTGGCGTGTTTAGTCCCGACTGAGGTAAACATCTGAAAAGAAAGCTTGTAGACATTGAAATATGGCGAGAAAAGATAATTCAAGACACTGAACTGACAGGATGACAGAAGTACTGATGAGCATGTAACTGTCAGCGTAGCGGTTCGGTTTTACTTTTGTCGTTTTACTTGTCAAGCAGCAGTCAAATCCATTTCAGGCAAATGTGTGAAATGTCACTGAGGTTATACGGTGTTGCAGAAGTCCTCTGGGAAAACGACTACAAAATACCTCGGAAAGGCAGACTCATTTATTCATCACTTCAGACGCACTTTAAAAAGCTCTCGCATCTTCCCTTCCCCCTCGCTGTCACTGCCGCTATCCGCATCTTCACAGTGGACTGCCTTTTCATGTTCCTGCCATCCTCAGACAGCCAGGATGCTGTGAAAATACTAATAGTTTTGATGGCGAGAGCCAGTTGGAATTCTGTTACAAGACGTCTGTTGACAACAGGATGCTTACGTTCCTTACTGAAAATGGCAGTCTGTGTTGACATTATCTTTTCTGTCACTAGTCAGTTTTCATCAGGAGTGATGAATCGTTAAGATGATCACAATAAGCTATCAAGCTCATCAAATAATTCACAGTTGTCAAGAACAGAAAGCACTCAGTTAGGGCCCATCTTTGACATGAGCTAAAGGCATCTAGGCATCTTTCTGTTACAAGTCAGAATATAAAATTAGCTTTTAATAATAATAAAAAATCTCTAAAGTTAACTTTCTGGTGTCACATAACACAATATATTTGCATGCTACTAAGCATGGAAGTATGTACCTCACGGGTGATTTTAAAATACAAACTTTTCAGTAACAGTAAGGCACACGGTCAGAAAAATGTGTAGAAAATTGTACCTTTAGCTTGCCATTGGGAATGTACCCTCAAAGACACACTTTGTACCTTACCTCCTCCTGAAGGGTGCAAATTAATACCTAATGGTACCCTTAAAGGGATAGTTCACCTATAAATTGAGTAATCTATCATGTTGTTCTAAAACATCATGATCTCACTGGATTTTTTTTGTCCATAATGAAAGTCAATGATGTCCAGTGTTGTTTAAACCCCCAATTACTTTCAAAATATATATTTTCTTTTGTTCCACAGAGGGACTATAGTCATACAGGTAGTAAACCAGTGTTATTTTAGTATTATTTATATACTATCATAGTATTTATTAATCATTTTAATTATTTATTTTCAAATTTTCAGTTTATATTTCATTTTAGTAATTTTATTGTGCTTTTGTCATTTATTTGATGACTTTGTTTTTTAAATATATATTTCTATACAGTGTAGCTTTAATATATATTATATTTCAGGTTTAATCATTTAAATATGTCAACTTAAATGTATTTATTGGCAAGGCAACATTTAATATTCCTTTTTTTATTTTAACTAAAACAAATTATATAATAAATGTAATAATGACATGAAGGTGAGTAAATTATGACAGAATTTTTATTTTTTGGCTGAACTAACCCATTAAGCTACTCATATGCACTTTTAAGTGGTACATACAACATTTTTGGACAATTTCTCTGACAGTGCAGTACAGGAACATGCTGACATGTCATAACATTTTGTCTTGATATTACAGACCCTTAGTTAGTCCATTCACATCACAGGACCATCGTAAATCCCTCCTCTTGTCCAATGGAATGAGTAATATGGCACCAGAATACACACATACTTCAAAAATCCAGCAGAAATATACTCAAATTACAACAGCAGTCACCATCACCTACTCTAATAAAAGCCTTCACCACAAGCATCTGATGCTCCTATTTTTTCTTTCTGACTCTCAAAAAGCAGACGTGAAGAACAGAGAAAGAGCAAACCCTAAAACTCTCCGTCACTTAGGGACTGGAATGCCTTTCATGGCCCTTCACAAAATCCGGCATGTGAAGAAGTCTCCCCGGCTCTTCTTATCCATGGCAACCATCTTCAGACCCACGGGCTTCCACTTCCACCGCATTGTTTGGCCTGATGAGAGGAAGTTCCCAAAAGCTTGAGGGCTTGCAGACTACAGTAGCAGTCAGTGAATCCGAAATTGAGGAACCAGGGTGGTCACGCCAATCCTTGTGGTAAAATCTTTCATCCCAGAGGAGTCCATTGTTTTCCAATCCTGTTCCTGCCTCTCTCTTCTTTCTATCAGCAGCCTTTAGGAGCTTCTGACCCCTGGGTTTCGCACCCCAGGCTCCTCTCTCAACGAGTTGAGATCATTATGCCAATTAGCTGAACTGGATCAGAACTTGGCCATGGCTGTATGCGTAGAGCTTTGGACAGTTACTAATTGGGAACTTGGGTAAAGAAAAAAACAGTCTGTCAGTGACAATGAGGCTTTGAAAGTAAGGCCGAGCTGTCACTCAAGAGTCCGACTCCATTCCAGTAGGGCTTTCTGGTGGGAGGTTGAGTACACATTACCGCTATGAAAACGGATTTGACCGGTTGAGAAGGAGGTGGGCAGGAGGTGTGAGAAATGTGATGCAAGTTCTGCATCAAGAAGGTCTTGTGCACAAACAAGGAATACCAAGAGATATTCTTTGCCAAACGAGCCAAGAAATAATTCCAGCAACACCGTCAACCTACACAAACTGAGCAGGATGCTGGTTTCTGCACTACCTCTGCTATAAACGATGGTTATTTACTGAACCTCCATTTGCAACAGCTCCTGTTGAGTTTTTTTGCCAGATAAATGCATACGTAAATAGATAAATATAAATACATTCCCAAATAAAATGCACTGCTGCAAACTTTGCGAGAACTAAACAACTTGTGATTTAACCCAGAGGGTCACTGAGCCACTGAAGGTCAGATGACAAGTCTCAGAAGTTGTGGTATGAGCTCATTTATATTCCCTAAAAGTGTAAGGGCATTAAGGTCAAGTGAAGTGGGGAGGTATAGGGCAACAACTCTGACAGATTTTACCTTTTCTGCTTTCCTCTTTATGACATTCTGAGGTAAAGGTCCATGCTCGGGTTCATGCAATAATAACCTTGGTGCTTTTTCTCTTAATTCAAACCATACACCTTCGATCGGCTACTTCTGCATGCCTACATCCACATTCTCTACTACTTGTACCGTACCGAACTGAATCTGAACACAAACAACTGAAGACTGAAGACAAACAACATCAGAATGTAGCTCCTCTTCACTACGTGAATTAACTCATAATAAACACAACATAAGCTAAACTCATCTCTTAAAGGGACAGTTCACTTTAAAATGAAAATTCTGTCATCATATAAGTTGTTTCAAACCTGTATGTATTTCTTTCTTCTGCTGAACACAAAGGAAGATATTTTGAAGAATGTCAGTAACCAAACAGGTAACTGGTCCCATTGACTTCCATAGTAGGAAAAAAAAAATACTATTGAAGTCAATGGGACCAGTTAACTGTTAACTGGTTACTGACATTCTTCAAAATATCAAAATATTCAAAATATCAAAAATATAATATTGTTATATTCAAAATATAATAATATTTTAAGGTGATATTTTTTCTTAATGTGTGATATTTTTTCTTCTTTTCCAAGCAAATAAAAAGAATGGCAAATTTTAAGCTTGACCTGGAACTTTCGAGCTTTAAAAGGAGAAATGCCAGATTCATGAATAAATAATTAATTTGATTCAGATCTTGACAATAAATCAGTTGATTTGATTGAGTCAAACTGATCTTGTGGGCTCAGTTTATAATCAGAGCGTCCTGATTCCTTGTTCTTGCATGGAAAAGAGAGAATAATTAAAAATGTATTTTTGTGAAATAAAGCCACACAGGTTTGGAACTACATGAAAGTAAATAATTAATGAAAAAGGTTTTTTTTTTCTATTCCTTTAATGTTACCACTTTTTTTCTTTGGTATAAGAACACCTCTGCTACAAATAAATGTAAAATGTAATCAGTCAAAACAGGTTTTATAATGTAATAGCCATGACTAATTATCTGGCTTTAGTAATGATGCATTTACATTTTACACGGCGAGATACAAATTAAAAATATGTGTACAGCAAGCTAATTAGAAAATGTAATGCCATGCATCATGATTATATATGATAAAAATAATTATATGCGATAAGAGCAACACAATAACAGATAAACTAATTATATCAGAATATCAGACCATACAAACATATTCCACCCCCCACATGGCCAACTGCATAATAAACATTAGAGCACAACATGACTAGATATCAACACCTCCATCTAGTGGTGTATAAGGACCAACATCTCCAAATGGTCATATATGGTCAGAAATTATACCTTTCAATAACCAATGCACATTAAAATAGCCATAAATTAATAAAACTGAATAGCCAAATAGCAAAACAGAAACTTAGTGTGCATCAAATCTCTAATGAAAAGCCCTCTTGTGAGACCTTTGTAAGAGACTAGACTTAAAGGGAAATGTTATGGATTACATTGTCAAACAAACAAACTAAACAGCAAATTTAAATGCAATGAATTCACTAAACTAATTGAACTAATTTACTTTCATGAGGGAATTAAAGGTTAATGCATGTGTAATGTATTGGATGTGCTGAGGCTGAGCTGTGCATACTGAGTGCTCAGTAAACAGGAAACAGCGCAGGCTGCTCTGAAGCCACAACTCAGACTTCACAGCTACTAATATAATTGTGTTATTTACACATGACGTATATATTAGTCAAATATAATGAGAATGATGATGGCTGTGGCCCGTGGGAATTAGAAGTTGATTCTATATATATAAACTTCTAATTCCCACAGCCATCATCACTCAACTCTCATTATATTTCATATATTACATCGCATGTGTGTGTGTGTTTGTGTGTGTGTGTGTGTGTGTGTGTGTGTGTGTGTGTGTGTGTGTGTGTGTGTGTGTGTGTGTGTGTGTGTGTGTGTGTGTGTGTGTGTGTGTGTGTGTGTGTGTGTGTGGTGTTCTTACACTACCGGTCAAAAGTTTGGAAACATCACTATTTTTAATGTTTTGAAAGAAGTCTCCTTCTGCATTTATTTGATCAGAAATACAGAAAAAAACAGTAATATTGTGAAATATTATTACAATAATTAAAAAAAAAGTTTTCCTTTTTTTACATACTTGATCTTTCACATAATCCTTCAGAAATCAATCTAATATGCTGATTTTATTATTAATGTTATGCTGCTTAATTTTTTTAAAAACCCGTGATACTTTTTTTCATGACTCTTTGATGAAGAAGAAAAAAAGAGAAGAAAAGAAAGAACAGCCTTTATTTAAAATAGAAATATTTCGTAACAATATACACTACCGTTTAAATGTTTGGGGTCAATAATATATTTTCTTTCTTTTTTGAAAGAAATTAATACTTTTATTCAGCAAGGATGTGTTAAATTGATAACAAGTGATAGTTACAATTGATTTTGTTAGAAAACATTACTATTTTAAATAAATGCTGTTCTTTTTAACTTTTTATTCATCAATGAATCCTGAAAAAAGTATAACAGGTTCCAAAAAAATATTAAGCAGCACAACTGTTTTCAACAATAACAATAACGGAGTATCAAATCAATATATTAGAATGATTTCTGAAAGATCATGTGACACTGTGAAGACTGGAGTAATGATGCTGAAAATTCAGCGTTGCATAACAGAAATAAATTATATTTGAAAGTATATTAAAATAGAAAACCATTATTTTAAATGTAATAATATTTCATAAAATTAACGAGCATAAGAGACTTCTTTTAAAAACATAAAAAATAGTAATGTTTCCAAGTTATTGACTAGTACTGCGCACACACACACACACACACACACACACACACACACACACACACACACACACACACACACACACACACACACACATCTAAATGGAAAAAAAAAGTGAATATTTTTAACATCTCCTGAATCTGTTACAGGCTGTAATCACTGAAATAGTACCATTAATAATTCCAGAAACAACACAATACTGCTAATGCAGGAATATAATAGTGTCTGACTGACATAGCAATACAGGGTCCCTATCAAGGTACACTATTTGTCTCATTCATTCTAGTCTACTCACCTTCTTTGGATCATCATAGAAGATCCCAATGCATGACAGCTTGGGTCCAATGCTGCGGCTCTCTTTGAACAGGGACCCACAGCTTTTATAAGGTCCCACTTTGTATTTATAGGCTATAGTGATGCTCCTGATAGGGGGTAAACCGGTCCTGATATGGATTTCAGAGGTCAGTCCAGAGTACAAAATGTAACATACAGCTATGAGAAAAATAACTAGAGAGATGAAGCCTATGAGACTCGAAATCTGCCATTCCCACATGTCAACTGAATGCTGTATTGTGAGGTTAAAGTGTGAAATAATAACAGAGAGCTGCTTTTAACGAGTATAACAGACTCTCTGGTTCATTCATTCAGCAAACCATCCGGACTATGTGGGTTTTACTAAGCGACTGCATTGGTTAGAGGTGAAATGGACTCAGATTAAAGGATTTATGACTAGAAATCAAAACTTAGTTGAAGATGGTACACAAGCCACTCAAAAGCGCAGATTCACTTCCTTAAACACAACAGTCGCGCTCGAGCTTCCTGGACGCAACCATTTTTGTTATACGGGTGGGAGATATTTACTACCGCTTATGGAAGCGAGTGTCGTGTCTACTGTCTATGATTTTCTTATCATTTATAACACAGATTTTTGTATCTGTCATTCACAATTTAATACAGAAAGGTGTTCTAAATGGTTTCACTCACATATGTATAGCGATGGGTTAATGGTATTTGGTTTGAACTGGCTTTTATTTAATTAACCTTCTTTATTAAAGGCTGTCCTTTGTTTATATTATGCTTTATTTATGTTTCTCGTTTTTAAAAACGCACAGAAGAGAATAAATACGGACGTGTGATGCTCCATTCGCGAACGAATCGTTCTTTAGAGTAGGATCATTTTAATGAATCTATCGAATCGGTTCACAAAACCGGACTATACTAAATTATTGGTTCACTCGGGCTGAATCATTCTCACCGGGCTCGAGACTCACCAGCTCATTGAACCGAACCTTCTCACAAGTTCTTAAAGCAACCGATATCTGACAGAAGATGGCAGTGTTTCACTCTTGCTCGCACGAGACAACATGCACTTCCTTGAATTGTATTTACGCACATACCAGAGCCCGTCTCTGCACATACTCAGTTCCCTCCCCTTAGATTCAAGGTTCAATTCAAGGTTCGTTGATACAACAAAAGAAGCAGCATTTTACTCTTCAAACTAAAGAGTAAACAGCATGGCAGGAACCGTGAAGAAGTTTTTTGATCTGTCCGCCAAACTTTTGTCAGGGGACCTCCTGCATTTTTCGTCTCTCAAAGGTAAAGTTGTGCTTATTGAAAATGTGGCGTCGCTTTGAGGCACAACGGTCAGGGATTACACCCAGATGAACGAGCTCCACAGCCGCTATGCTGACCAGGGGCTGGTGATTCTGGGCGCTCCCTGCAACCAGTTCGGACATCAGGTGAGACTTCCAACAGGAGTCAATTCATCTTTTCAATGCACTCTGTAAAGAATTGAAAGATAAATGCTTCAATCAATCTTTACATTTTTTTAAGCGTTATCTATATATTTAAACGTTGTATATTAATTTTAATATATAGTTTAATTAATATATTAATATTTTTGAAATATAATTTAATTATCGATATACACTACACTGATTATATGTACTGTAGTAAATATTTGTTATTTTTTAAATACTTTAAAATAAATTAAATATGTAATATATATACATATATATGTTTTTACAGGTTTGTGTAATATCTTAAAAACAATATATATATATTCGTTCTAGGATGTCTGTACATCAGGAAAGCTTTCAGTGGTTTGCTTTGATATTGCTTTGATAAAAAATACTATATGATGACCTCTAAAAACATACTTTGTTCATTTTTTGATAACAATGACAATGGACAACCTGCATTGTTAACTAATTTCATGCTCATATGGCGTTATCTGCTTTATTGAATAACATATTGTGCAATTTTAATTGCTTAACAGGAGAACTGCAAGAATGATGAAATCCTGGTGTCTCTGAAGTACGTCCGTCCGGGAAATGGCTTCGAGCCCAAATTTCAACTTTTGGAGAAGATGGAAGTGAACGGTGAGAACGCCCACCCTCTGTTTGTGTTCCTGAAGGAGAAGCTCCCTCGGCCCAGTGACGACCCTGTGTCTCTGATGGGTGATCCCAGATTGATCCTCTGGAGTCCCTTGAGCAGGAATGACATCTCCTGGAACTTTGAGAAGTTTCTCATCGGCCCGGATGGTGAAGCGTTCAAGCGCTACAGCAGAAAGTTCCTCACCAGCGACATCGAAGCGGATATCAAAGAGCTTCTCAAGAGGACGAAGTAAACCTGGAAGGCGGCCTCCTCGTGTTTGGCCACGCAAGATAGCCCGTCCAATCCATATCTCATGTAGCCATTGCTTCTAAAATAAGACTGTTGTTTGATATATATGCCGACTGTGCAGACATGATTAAAGTGCGACTGTTTTTTTGACTGTTTACTTAATGAAGATGCTTCCTAAACCTTTTTGAGGGAAGCTTCTGATGTAACTGTAAATGTTTATAATAATAGTTGTGTTTTATCCATGAACTGCACTGCTCAGGTTTTATCTTTCAACTTTTAAATAAAAATAAACATTAAAAAAATGGTTCCTTATTTCAGTTTTTAACTCAGAAAAAGAAAACAGAAGCAGTTCATATGACAAACCTCACCCTTTACATTTTCACTTCCACATTTTTCTTTCATGTTTTCTTTTCAGTCGCACACAATATAATATTCCCCCTCTGTGCCTTTTTAAAAAGTTCAGTGCTTTTTTAAATTCTCTAACTAAATAAAATAGTTTTAAATGATCAGCATAAAACTGAATCCAGTTTAGACTGCACAGTGTCAGCATGAGCATAAACACTGAAAATGACTGAAGTATTATCATATCATGCTTATGTGGAATCTAGACATTCACCTAATCAGAATAATACAGTATTTTCATTGTTATTTAGAATTTTATAAGCAAAATCGGCAACAATTTTGATACAAGTATATACAGTACAGTCATGTCATGTGAAAAAGAAGGGACACCCTATTGAACTTTGGTTTTATGTATTAGCAGGACATAAAAAAATAATCTGGTCCTTGGCAGGTCTTAAAGTTAGGTAAATAAATACAACCTCAGATGAACAACAACACATCACATATTAGCATGTCATTATTTATTAAAACTAGGCCAAAATGGAGAAACCATGGTGATAAACCCACAAGTACAGCCTTACTGCTTTCATAGGAATTAAGAGAGTAAGTAGCAGTCAGGAACTTCTAATCAAATGCCTTGGAATAACTGATTATCAGCAACTCTATAAAAGCAGAAGTTTTGCAGTTTTCTAGTCTGGAGTCTTCAGGTGTGTTAACACAATGCCAAAGAGGAAAGATGCCAGCAATGAGAAGCAATTGTTGCTGGCATTTTTTGCAGTGAGAGGTGCCTTTTTAAAATAGTTTTCTATTGTGTTTATGCGCCCCCGGTCCTGCTACGCCAGTTTTCAAACCTGAAACACGCGTTCTGTCTGATCGGGGCCTTATACAGCCATTTCCAAGCCCATCATTCTACAGAGAGGAAGATAATTCACAAGTAGAAAACATTCAAGACAGTTTAAGGTCAGACTGTGCAATGCTCCGAGAAATTGCAAAAAAAAAAACAAGAACGACATCTCAGACTCTATGGCCTCAGTTAACATGTTACAGTGACAATACAATTAGAAAAATGCTGGACAAGTACCTATGGCATGTTTGGAAGGGTTGCCAGGAGAAAGCCCCTTCTCTCTATAAAGAACAGCACAGCTTAGGTTTAAACAAACCACAAGACTTCTGGAACTATGTCCTTTGGACAGACAAGACCAAAGTGGAGATGTTTGTCCATAATGCACAGCGCCACATTTGGAGAAAACCAAACACAGCATATCAGCACAAACACCTCAAACCAACGGTCCAGCACTGTGGTGGAGGGATGCTGATTTTGGGTTTGTTTTGCAGCCACGGGATCTGGGCATTTTGCAGTCTTTGAGTCGACCATGAACTCCTCTCTGTAAACCAAAGTATTCTAGAGTCAAATGTGAGGCCATCTGTCTGACAGCTTGGCCAAAACTGGGTCAATGATCCCAAGCACACAAGCAAATCTATGCCAGGATGGCTGAAAAAGACAAGAATCAAGGTGGCCTAGTCAAAGTCCAGACCTTAACCCCCGACTGAAATCCTGTGGTGGGACCTTGAGAGAGATGTGCACAAACAAATGCCCACAAACCTCATTGAACTGAAGTAACGTTTAAAGGAGAGCGGGCCAAAACTCCTCCACGACGATGTGAGAGAGATAGTCATACAGAAAACGATTACTTCACGTTATTGCTGCAAAAGGTGGTTCTGCAAGCAACTGAATCATACGTGTGCTTAGTTTGTCACCCATGGCTTCTCCATTTTGGCTTTATTTTTGTTAAATAAATGATGACACGGTGTATGTCAAGTGTTGTTGTTCATCTGAGGTTATATTTACCTGATGATTTTTTTATGATTATGCCCTGATACATAAAACCATAGAATTCAAAAGGATGTCCATTCTTTTTCACATGACTAGATATTAAAATTTAAAATGCAATAAAAAGATTTCTACCATTTCAAACCAAATATATTTTTCTGATGACCCATGAGTATTTTATTTCATAAATGTATTGATCAATAGTAATACTTCTAACATTCTTAACAAAAATAATATTTTTACCGCCAATGCCCATGACCCGAGTATTTTATTTAGAGTTATATAGTATATTATAGTATATAGATATCATAACAGAAAAATAAAACAAAATGTAAAACTGTAGGTAATGTAATATTTCTACCATTCTAAATATTTTTTTTGTTTTTACCACCAATGACCATGAGTATTTTATTTGGTGTTATAAATATACAGATATTATAACAAAAAAAACTGTATAGATCAATAGTATTATTACTACCATTCTAAACAAAAATAAACACAATGAATACCAATGACCTTGAGTATTTTATTTACTGTTTAAATATATATTAAACAAAAATTAACAATAAAATAAAAGAAAAAACTGTATAGATCAATGCGTCCTTTAGAATGGATTCATTATTAATATTTTTTGAGATATTGATTCTAGTGCATAAATAAATAAATCTAAACAAGGACATTAAGGATGCTTTGCATATGAAATCTGTGCTATACAAACATATACATTATGAAATGCATAAACTTTCTAACTACCCAAAGCATGTTTAAAGCACATTTTTTCTTTAGAAAATGACCCAATTCCCTCTGAACAGAAACAGTATGACATAAATATGCTTATGGGCGTCAAACTATGGGGATAACTGTAAGTCCAGCTCCAAAGAACTGACGTCACAGTCAGCAGTGAAGTCACTGTCCCGCTCAATCTCAAGAATCGTGTCCAGCAAGAAGGAATATTCCTCATTACTATCGTGAACCCAGCGGTCTGAACTCTCCTCTTCCATATCACTATGTGCTCCTTCTGTTTGGTGTAAAGAAGATTCTGGGTTTTTACTCTGCAAGGATCTACTGCAGACGCGGTTCAGCTCATTTTCAAACTCCAGCTTGGCCACAAGATCCTCCAAAGTCTGTATGTCTGAAAATACATGATATTATTCATAAGAGTTGGCATGACTGGCAAGTGTCACACCTGACATGATTTTGATGATGATAAAAAGGAGCCTTGTTGACATCACTGACCGAGAAGCCCATGCAGATCTCGCAGGACTGACCGCGTGCAGCACAGAAAGTCTTCCTTCCTATTATAGAAAACAGCCTAATTATACATGATAATCAGGACAACTGCAGCATTTATCACTGATAAAACAGTAAACGCACCGAAAACACATGTAGTCTGGCCTCTCTGTCCAGTGGTCATCAAATACACATGTGTCATTCTGTGGTATTGTAACCAGGCTGCAGTTTTGAGAAGAGACACTGTTTGGAGACATTGATGATCCGCATGGAGGCTCTTCTGCTGCCTGATCCAAAGCCGCCGAAAGGCCTCGTCTGCATTTCCTTACTTTAGTTGACATTCCTCTATTGATTTAAAACAATTAAGCACAATATGTTACACATTACATTCAGCTCACAGAAATGCACCTTGAAAACTACTTTAAGTGGTGCTTATTATGAGCTGTAGATCTGCACAATACAGGTCAAAGGGCAAAAATACTTTCACATGATACAAATAAAATAAAACAGTGGTTAGCATTGGACATGATATCATGATAATAACATGTTTTTTGGACATAGAATTCAAAGGCTATATATGAACATAATAATCACTCTAATTACTGCCTGGTTCAAAATTAAATAAAACATTGCTCTACGGTCGGAAACGGAACATCAGTCGAAAATGTTACTATAAATAAATAATATAGGCTATAATTATATTGGTGATTCTAATATATTTACCAGCTATGAATAGGACGTTTTGGTGCAGATAAACTTCGTTGTTTAGGGCTGAAGGCTGATTCGTTATGAATATTGAATGTTGAATCGCCCGAGGACTTGAATGTCTGTTAATAACGTGCACCAGAATGTTATTATTTATGTGTATTTTTTTTTGTATTCCGTTTATTTTTCCGTTTATTCCGTTCGCACAAGCTGGCTGCATTCTAAAGTGTCAACACGCATTATTACTGAGTTCAATATATTTTAATTAAGCCATAAACACAATTATATATATATATATATATATATATATATATATATATATATATATATATATATATATATATATATATATATATATATATATATATATATATATATATATTTTTTTAAATCATATAAATAGCCTATAGGCCTAATTGTGAATTGTAGCTTATTTATTTTACCTATTATATCTTTATATAGGTTAGTATATGCTTATATATTATATTAAATATTTATTTTATTATTAGGCATAGGTCTATTATCTTCTCTAATATATATATATATATATATATATATATATATATATATATATATATATATTATAATCTATTTACTTTCATTTTCAATGTCTTTTGTATTTTATTGAAGCAATTGTCATATAATAACAAAATTCAAGTGCATCAAATCGCTTGTTTGTGTTTGATTTCATGTTCTTTTCTCCGTAATCTCCAGAATGATCTGTGATTCGCGGTTTGTCCATGAGGGGGCGCTGCTGCTTCCTCTCACACAGACAGACAGCGGCTAACGCTAACGCCAACTAGCTCACGATGGCCGGACAGGAGGATCCAGTGCAAAGGGAAATTCACCAAGACTGGGCGAACCGTGAATATATCGAAGTGATCACCAGCAGCATTAAGAAAATAGCCGATTTCCTCAATTCCTTCGGTAAGATGGAGAAGCTGTGGCGTTTCGTTTTATTTTGCTTTATTTATACGCCTTTTCTTCACGCTAGCATGCTAATCGGGAGAAGTGGGTCATTCGACTGCTTTATGTGTAGAAAATATGGGGGTTAATTCAGTTGTTTTGTGTTTAATGTCGTCTAGGAACAAACAATATCGTAATTGTTGTGTATATGTTTGGAAGACGTGGTTTATTAGAAATACAAATAGTGTAATGACCAGGAAAAACATGTAGGGCGTTGGGTTGGTCTGATGTTGGTCTTGTCGTCCATGTTTAAAATTTGCAACTTTATATTAAACATTTCCTTTAAATTATGATTTAGCTCATTGATATGCAGAAATATAATGGCTATATAGACATCTAAAATCTTTATAATCTTGTGGTAAACGGACAGACAGGTTATCTAACGTAATGCAGAGACATTGGTTTGTTTTGATAAACCATCCCCAGTTTCAGTGCCAGTACAGTATGTGCAATATCAATAATATGAATCACTTAATCATTTAACAAATAAGTTATTTATATTATAAATATATTCTTATTTATGTTATTTTACAGTGTGTGTGTGTGTGTGTGTATATATATATATATATATATATATATATATATATATATATATATATATACATATACATACACACTATTTTGTAATTTATAATAAACCCTCTGGTACTGTAAAAAAAAAATGTTTTTCAATGAAATGATTGTACTACATTTTAGTTTGAAAATATGTATTATTTTGTATTATTGGTGGATTTTATGGTACTAAATTATACTCATGCAGTAGTTATAGTTCATTTAGGCTATTCACTTTTTGAGCATGGACCTGAAAATTTAATTTTCATAAATCTTGAATACTTTGGATCAGATTTTAGTTTGGTCTCTATTTAGTGTATTTGAAAAAAGTTATACAATTTTACATTATTATAATGAAAAATGCACAAGTGTGACTATTTTTGACCATTTAACCTTTTCGTATCATGTCCATAATTTTTTTGTGTTCACAATTTCACAGAGCAAGTGCCAAAACCTTTCCCAAGTTTCGTACTATTACTATGAAGTATGAACTGTTTCATAAAAAAAAATGACCAAACAGCTCCAGAGGGTTAACAATAATAATTGAAAACTTTTTGTCATTTTTAATGTTTTGTGTCAGAGGAAATTATTGCTATTCTCTCATATGTTTCATAATACTGAAATGTGTCTCTCTTTCTCTTCAGATATGTCCTGCAGGTCCCGTTTAGCCACTTTGAATGAGAAGCTTACTGCTTTGGAGAGGAGGATTGAGTACATTGAAGCCAGAGTATGTTTTTATGATTTTAAAAAGTCAAAAACAAGAGTTTGCAGGACCCTCTAGTTTTACGTTCTTTGAAATAAACCCCTGATTTGTTTTCTGTTTCGTCTCTTAAGGTCACAAAAGGGGAAACCTTGACTTAGACATCGTCTCGGTTCGACGTCGAGGTCAAGATGATGGCTAAGAACACTCACCTCCTGTCTTTATCTTTCATTTTAATTATTAAAACTACATTTTTATGAGTTGGCTGTTGTAGATCAGTTAATTTCAGTATGGGGACCATTGTGATGATGTCTATGCTATAAACAGATGCTTGTTCTTCCTCATTTCATGCTGAGGTTATACTTTATCTGGTCCTCCATTTTTTTTTTTTTTTATCTGTCAGGCAACATGTTACTGTCTCTGTGGTGCTTGTTCATGCAAACAACCCAATGTTGTATGTATGTATGTTGTTCTGACCTGCTGTTAAACAACTGGTTATCTTTCTTTGACACCACGCAAAATATAATAACGGTCATGCAAATATAGATTGAAATCACCATGGATAAACAGACATCATGCATTTTTTACATTTTTTTTTATTTACCCTTTGTTTTACCAGAGTCTATTCTGATCTTGTTAAATTACATAAGTATGTGTTTAAAATACATTGCTGCCTGCTGTACATTTGTCATGCAACAAACATCATGAGAAATGGCGGTTAGAGGTGGAAGTGGATGGAAAGCACTAAAGTGCCAATCAGACTGTTTTAAAGTGTTTAGTGCTTCTCTCCAGCTACACAATTTTATGTCTAAGTGTTTTTGTGGTTAAACATTAAATAAAAAAAGTTAAATGGACATGCTTGTGGTTATTTTAACAATTAGAGACATTCAATATTCTAACAATTAAAATATACATATTAAACGTTAATACACGCATTTACCTGACTGATTTAATATCACAGTTAGCTATCCCGACATTAGAAAATGCGAATACGTTTTAAAATATACATATAATATGCTGCATTCAACAGCATCTTACTCTGAAATGCAAAACAACATAATAATTTCTATTTGTCTATATCAAATTTTATACTGTAAATCCCCAATGATACTGTAAACCCCCAATTTTTCATAAATTCACCTAAAAGTAACGTAATAATTGATATAACCAATAACATCCTAAAAGCTCAACGTACGATTAGACTTTTATATTGCATCAACTCCGAGCTTTTATGCGTGTCTAGTAGCATTTCCGGTTCCGTTTCTCATATGGACGTATTTTAATAATCAAGCCCCAAGTTGATAATGTTCTTTTTCACATCAGAATCAGACATAAATGTTCAAAAAATACATAATGCGATCATACAGCCGGGATCTGAGTGGCGGAATCGAGAATGTTCCTGTTTTGATAGAGAACAGCGTCCCCAAAGAGGCTTTTTCCAGCTTTCAGGTAATTCATGATTTTACTCTCCTTACAGTTTTATCTTTATAGATATATTGACATTTTCACATTTTTTTGCAGTCTATTAGTGGTTTCAAACATCACGTATGTTAATTTAAATGACGATATAGATAGACACGGCATGAATAGTTCTGTCGCACCGCCACTAGATGCCAGCGCTTTCCTATACTTTCACACTGATTTCCTGCTTACTGTAAGTCTTAAAGGGACAGTTCACCCAAAACTTTAAATGTTGTCATTACTAACTCACCTTCAAGTTGTTCAAAGCCTGTTTGAGTTTTTTCCCCCTTCTGTTGAACACAAAAGAAGATATTTTGAAGAATGTTGGTAACAGTTACTACCAGTTACAGTAGAAAAAAATATAAAATACTATAGAAGGTAATGGGTGCAGCTGTCTGGTTACCACCATTTTTCATCATAAATGTTTGTGTTCAACAGAAGAATGAAACTCATACAGGTTTGGAACAACATGAGGGTGAGTAAATTATGACAGCATTTTCATTTTGGGGGGAACTAGCCCATTAATCTGAGTCAATCCTTTAGTATGTGCCAGAGAATGTACAAGGACCAGGCTGTGACCTTGACCCTAGTGCGGTGACCCTCCCCGGCTGCTCATGTCGAACCCGGTCCTGCCTGCCCGACAGCTGCCCCTGCTTGAGGTTCGGCCAGACGTATGACAGCGAGGGACGTCTGAACCAACAGCAAGAGGACGCTGGCTACAGCAGGCCTGTTTTCGAATGCAATGCCTTATGTGCCTGTGGCGACTCCTGCCAGAACCGCGTCGTTCAAAACGGCGTCGATGTTCGTCTGGGTGTTTTCAGCTCCGAGGACAGGGGTTTGGGGGTGGAGGCTCTCGAGCGCCTCCCTTGTGGCCGATTCGTATGCGAGTACGCCGGCGAAATAATCGGGCCTCATGAGGCCCGTCGCCGCCAACTCTCCCAGACTCCTCTAGACATGAACTACATCATCGCTGTTCGAGAGCACAGCGGAGGGGACGGCGTCACCCAGACGTTCGTGGACCCCGTCGCTGTAGGGAATGTGGGGAGGTTCATCAACCACTCCTGCCAGCCCAACCTGCTCATGGTGCCCGTTCGAGTGCACTCGCTGCTGCCCAGACTCGCTCTGTTTGCCAATCGAGATATAGAAAGGTATGAAGAGCTGACTTTTGACTATGCAGGAGGACAGAACAGCAGCACAGACACACTGACATGGGATAACACACCAAGCGGGACTCACACAGGGCCCGGTGGTGACAAAATACCACAGAGAAAAGTCTGTCGTTGTGGGGCTTCAAACTGCTCAGGATTTTTACCATTAGATTTGTCCGTTCTTCATTAAAAGCAGTCTTTAAACTAAGCTTAGAATTAGAACAGCCACCTAAACAACACGGTTGTTTAACTCTAACCTTGATCACACTCCCCTGCCTATAATCCAGAAGTCCTTGTTTAGCTTGTTCAGGTGTTTGACTGGAACTAAACTTTAAAGTGGATCTCGAGGCGCCAGAGTTGAAAACCCCTGATTTAGAAGTGAATTTAATGTTTAAAACTTGAAGTTACTGGTATAATATTCAAATATTATTTTTTATTTTGTAAAAGTGTTGAATTTAAGGGGAAATGTTTTCTGTTAACATATGCATGAAAAAAAACTGATGTATACTTGATTGTTAGAAAGACCTGTTTGGGTGTACATTTAGCTATAAATAATGGAATTCTGAGACACTTTATAAGAAGTTTCAGTTAGTTTGCATTAGTTTAAGACAGTTAATAATGAAAAAATATTTCATGTTCATGTTAATTTACTTACTAATTTTAACATTTCAAGTTGTAAAAATGTTTTTAAAGTTAATATTTGTATTTTTTTTTACAAACATGTACATTAACCTAGATTAATAAATGCTGTAAAAAATTTGTTAATTGTTAGTTCTTGATCAGTGTCATTATTGTTAAAATTGTTTTAATGAAAACTAGAAACAAATTACTTACCAAAATATGTAAGTTTAAGTTATATTACTTAAATTTAAATAAATAATTTAAAGCTACAAAAAAATTAAATAATAATAATAATAACAATGAAAAATGCACAAATCACTAAAACTTTAACTAAAACTGAAAATGTAAAAAATAAAAGCTAATTCAAAATATTAATATTATAAATAAAATAACAACTAAAACATAACACTGTTCATGATAATCGAATATACAGACTAATGTTAACAAATGTAATGTTGAATGTCCCAAACTCTACTTTATCACAGCAGCGTCGTGTGTTTTGTCTCCTTTAAGAGCAGTCTGGGTTTCTCATGGTATCCTTTAGGGTAATGGCCAATTAAAAAGGGGCCCATGGGTGTTTTAATATAGTAACGACTGTCACACACCGGTGGGAGTGACCCACTTCACTCTGACGCCAGCCTTAAATCTGCCCCCTCTCCTCTCATCTGCCCCATTTCCACTCCAGCCCCGCTTCCATCACCACCGCAATATTAATATCCACATCTGGGTTAATTAGCACAGAGACCAAAAACCAGAGCAAAGCGCACGGCATTCTGGGTAGAAGCAGATAGATGCCATCTTTATCAGTGACACTTTACTCATCAAGTATATTTGGTTACATCGCCATTGGTAGAAATTGAAGTGAATAGATGTTTCTGAAAACAAGCAAGTGCTGTTTTATTTTTTTTTCTCAGTGTATAAATGCCCTGAACATGCAAAACATTTTCTCAAGGATGTTAGCTAGTGTTTGTGATTATATGGGATCAAAATATTAAACTCATATTGATGGACTTGTTCATTGATTAATGAGGGACACACACTGTGTGTCTAGCGGTTATAGCCCTGTGTATATTAGTAGTCATTGAGTAGTGATCGTGTTTCCTTGCACTTCGATCCTCTGATAATGTGAGGATTGTAGCAAACTCTCCGAATCCTGTTTTTGTCTCATGAGTCATTGGGTTTGGTGAGTGAGCCGACATTCCTCGGTCTCTATGGCAACGGGATGTGTGATATCGACTGGACGTGCGTGTAGGCTGTAGTGTTTAGCAACCATTGGTGAAGAGTGAAATCTGTAATGCTCTGCTCCGGCTAGCAAGTGTCAGCTTTGCCTCTCGAGGTTGTATACCATGTGTTTGACTAACAAGGGGAGGACGTGTCATGGTGTTTTTTCATGATGATGATGATGATGATGATGATGATGAGAGAGAGAGAGAGAGAGAGAGAGAGACTCTGCACCATTGAAAGGGACACCAGTTCCAGGACATTTCTTTAACCTCTGACCCCTGTGCTTATTTATTCTGTTTGTTAGATAAAAGAACAATTGGAAAAAAGAGGGGACATTTTTATTTTTGGTTTATTATTATTTTGTATTATTTCAGAATGATGATAATGTATTCATATTTGTTATTTATAAATAAAGATTCAAAGTAATTTAATAGCATTTAATTTTTATTTTTTCCCATTTGATTCATATTAATCAATTAACTAAGCAATACTCATAATTTATAAAATACAATAATTATGTTTGATGAAAATAAAGTAATAAGTAATATATATATATATATTATTATTCCCCACCAAACGTTTGTTAGATGCGAGTAATAGTAATATATATATATATATATATATATAGGTATATAGCCTAAATCATGATTACTCGTATCTAAGAAAAAAAAATAAAATGTATATAATTTATAATATATATATATTTTTATAATTATTCATTGATTTATTGACTTAAGGAATTCATATTTAAAGTTTTGATAGAGAGTTTAAAAAATGGAATATATTGTGGTATATTAGTGAACATGTGATCAAAAAAGATGCTATTTATTAAGATGCGGATTCTATGGCTGACCTTTTTTTTCTTTGGCTTGAGATCCTCTGGAGAAACTAGGGCAGTGTTTTATCAAACAAGTGTTTCCCTCCAGACTCGGTTAATGTCCCACGCTGCTGTTGTTCAGTGCAGCCGAGTTTAAAGCACTGTTGACTTGTATTTTTATATAGAAGTTTATCAAGAGTGTTTCACTGCAACATGAGGAAAAAAAGAGAATATTCCAGTGGCCCAGATAAGGATGTGACTTATAGTATTATCCACTGCTATGATTTATGAGTGAAAAATATTTTAATAGTATAATAATTGTCATCTAAATTGGCACAAAAAATACATTTAGGCAACTTTCAATAACTTATAAGAGTAGCTATACTCTTTTAACGTGTGAAAAATGAATAAAAATGCTTTCCAGCGTTATTTCTCCAGGGACAAATGATGCATCCTCCACATGATGCTCCCAAGAAACACTTACAGTGTGGACTATACGCTCTTTATAGTTTTATCGAAAGTCATTATTATCAATTTTATTCCCATGTTAAATGCCCTTTGTGCTTGAAGAGTGAGGGCAAGATCATGCAATACAGTCTGAATGAAACTTCATGACGTTAATCAAGTATATATTTTTGTTAATAGAAAATCAATCTGTGCTTCTTTCTGCTGTTCCTCCACTGTTTAACGTTCTCTAATTCTTGGTTTGCAGAAGCGCACCGAGCGTAGTTACTCTCATCCGTCACGCCTGTCCTCCACGCTGCCATTAGTGACAGTCAAATTACACAGTGCTTAATGGTGACTTAATGATGCTGGGCTTGGAGAGCTCAAACCTGCTAATCGGCCATTATTACTCAGCAGAGACCCTCGGAGATCCTGCCGTCCGGAACGGAGAAAGTGACATTAAACTCAGCCGGTTATATTGTGTAAGAGCGCAAGATTTGATGAGGGGAAAATGAGCAAATACATTAATAGTGATGAGAACTGTTTATTTCACTCTCTCTCTCTCTCTCTCTCTCTATCTCTATCTCTATCTCTATCTCTATCTCTACTCTCTCTCTCTCTCTCCTCTCTCTCTCTCTCTCTCTACTCTCTATCTCTATCTCTATCTCTATCTCTCTCTATCTCTCTCTCTCTCCTCTCTCTCTCTCTCTCATCTCTCTCTCTCCTCTCCTCTCTCTCCTCTCCTCTCTCTCTCGTCTCTGTTTGCACTACATCCTCAGATATCATATCTCAGATGAGTACATATTATTCATTTCCATAGTTACCACATAAGAGTGTGCAGAAATTAGATTATGATAAGTCCATCTCTAGGATCGCATTGTTTGTCAAGCATATGTTTATTCATTTTGCAGCATGTGAACTGTTAAATTGTGGTAGCCTAATTATTATTGGTTGCGAGTGATTTTGCATGTATACAGTAATTTGTATTATTCTAACCAGAGCCACACACAATAATGTGGCTTATCAATGAAAATGCAGCCTCGCCGAGCAATAAGCCACAAGACCCAGTTAGAGTAATGCTGTAGCTCTTTTAATAAGACCTTTCCCTCTGAGAAAACCAAAGCCATTATCACTGTATAATTGTCTTTTATTTTTAGTGAGGAAGAAACTTTGTCCTGTTGGGTGGAACCGGTTCATTTGCATCTGTCATCTACAGTAAGCGGTCATGTCACGTCAACAAGTCTGGCTGAAATTATAAGCCCCAGATGGTGTTGCAATCAGAGGTGGTTCCAACATTACAGATTTCTTCTTCACCCATGTTTCAGTGTGATGATGGCGATGATGATGATGATGAAGTGTGACGTAGCCTGTAGATAAACTAACCACATCAGAATCTGCCTGCTGTTTTACACATGCATCATCAAAAGTTTCTGTCATTAGATTTTTTACTCTTTCAGAATTTCACGTCTTTTATGAAGCAACGCTTCCCGGCCATGATGGAATTTTCCGGCTATCCATGTTTTCACTGTTACATGGGGGGCGATATGACACATATTCTGAAAGAGTACTGAATCTACGGATCAAACACAGGGAAAGAAGAAGCAGAAACATATAATGTGATCTTTAAGTAGAATTTAAATCAAAACTGCCTAATGTTACTGAACAAAATGTCGACCCAGGACGAGCTAGGACTGTGAAGCTGTGGGGTGTTGATGGACTCAAGTCTACTCGATCTGTATTGATCATCGCTCTGAATCCGATCTGGACAAAGTCATTGGGCAAAATCATTTTCTCATCTTTTTGTTTCAAAATGTTTTTTTTTTTTTAATGAAACTTCCCCACATTCGACTGTCAAGTAAAAATAAAATGCATTTTCAGATATTCATACAACAAATATATCTGGGGGGCCATTAAAGTTTTGTGAAAATTACCAAAAATGGCTGGCGGTGCCTGGCAACTTTTATATTTATTTATTTATTTATTACTTTTTTAATGCTGGTGCATGGGGAAATGGCTGTTTAATATTGTGGAAACTGATAGGCTACATTTTTTCCGGAGTCTTTGATTAATTGACAGTAAAAAAACAAAAAAGGTACTGTTTATAGGCCTACTATTTCACTTGGATCATCCTTGCTGGATAAAAGATGAATTTCTTTAAAGGGATAGTTCACTTTAAAATGAAAATTCTGTCATCATATACTCACCCTCAAGTTGTTTCAACCTGTATGCAATTTCTTTCCCTCTGCTGAACACCAAAGGAAGATATTTTGAAGAATGTCAGTGACCAAACAGTTAACTGGTCCCATTGACTTCCATAGTAGGGAAAAAAATACTATGGAAGTCAATGGGACCAGTTAACTGTTTTTTTTAGGATTCAGTTCAAACACAGCAACGGTGGCTATTCAGAAGATATTCTCTTTAACGGTAAAGATACCGTGCCGACTAGTAGTTGAGACTAAATTGAGACAAAGATTCAGATCCAAGACTATAAATTCAACATGAACTCAAAACTGACCCTTGATTCTTGAATTATTGTGAACTATCTCAATATATAAAAAAAGAATGTGTATTCAGATTTTCACAATCTGATCAATTCCCAGTGGAAAACAATCACACCCCCCTAATTTCCTTAGTCTTTTGAGTATC
>JARPMJ010009447.1:0-26998 GCA_033366665.1 Phoxinus dragarum
TCACCTTTTCCGCAGTATCGCCACACTGGTCGCTAACTAAACGAGTGTGTGATGTTGGCAGTCTAAGCGAAGCACTTCCGGGACACATCGCTGTCAAAACAAAAGCCCCCACCCATCCCAAAATACGACAACGTCATCAAGACGCAGCCAGACTCTAGGTTATGCTAACTACTAGCATACTATATTTACTATTTCCCCCATATATTTCTATTGCAAAATAATACGAGTAGTCTAGAATGTAGTTCCAAATTCATTATTAACACTATAGCAGTATAGCAAAACTGCTTTGAAATCATAATCATCCATAATACAGACACACACTAGTCGTGAAGTAAGTAATTACTATTTAATAAATAAAGACATGAAAAAAACTGCAAAATAAACCATGGTTAATACAGTGTCTGATCAAATGCACTGCTTAGCTGATTTTAAAAAAGGGAAGCAGATGGGTAAAATTGACGATGTAAAAAAAAGTGGTTTTAAACAAGGATGTCTGTTCTGTGTGAGTGCTGAAAAAAAAACATTGTGTTTGTACATAGTGTGGCTGTGTAAATGGGAGAATAAACACAACACACTTGTAGCCATTAGCCAATCAGCAGTAGGGGGCGTGTCCACTCATGATGGGGGGAGGACGAGAGAGAGTGAGATTTGAAGAAAGACTGTAGAAAAAGAGATGGATGAGAGACATTACAGAAGAGAAAAGGTCAGAGGAATATCATTGTAAAAAGAAGGGTTATGATCAGGCAAGAGCTTCAGGACTCGTGTCAATATTAGAAAATATTTTAGTAGGCTATTTATATATAATCTATTTTTTTTTCCGGCGCTGGAGAGAAAGCGGGAAAGCCTGAAAACCATCTAAGCTAATCTTTTCACTATGGGGAAACAAAGCTCACTAGTAAATACCATCAAATTAAATAATTAAAAGCAAAACTAAAATCCGAGGACATATAAGTTGATAGAAATGTGCTTGGTATCTGTTCTAGCTAAGCACTTAAGCATGGTGATAAAAACATGTAGGCCTAAAGGCCTTTTTATGCTTCTGCGTCATATCGACGGCGTACCCGCGCAGACCCTTCTGCGTCGACGCGAACCCCTCCGCCGTAGCTCGACGTGCACCTCCAAAAAATTGTAACTACGCGTCGAGGCGACGCAGACCACAAGGGCTGTGATTGGTCACACCCCCACCCCCCTAGCGTTCTGGCGGTGAAATGCACCGCGATGCAACACAACCCGACGCAGAACCATAAACGGCCACGACGCCGTAGGAGTGACGGCGTAGCTACGGCGTGGAGTTGACGGAGAAGCATAAAAAGGCCTTAAGGGTTCATAGACCAGGTCTGAAAGCATTACATATCATCTCAGACCTCTTCTCCTTCCAAATCTAGTGCTGGCTGATGTCTGACGCTCACAGGCTCCTGACTGCCCTGGACTTCAAGCTGAAAGGCCCAAAGTACCAAACAATGCAAGTGCAAATGTAAAATGGATATTGATTGAAGAGTGCTTGAATGTGAGCCAATGACTGTTGGCATGATGTAAAATCGACAAAAGAAACACATTTTTATTTATTTATTCCAGGCACTAATATTGCCTTCTGAAAGCCTTAAATCAGTTTTTGCACACTATTGTTGTCACCGTTACAATTTATTAAACACATTATGTGTTTTGGTATTTCAAATGTGCCTTTTGTTCTCACAATTGCTACTTCATATATTGTATTTTGGTAACACTTTACAATAAGGTTCGCTAGTTAACATTAGTTAACTACATTAGCTAACATGAACTAATAATGAATTGCACATATACAGCATTTAATAATCTTTGTTAATGTTAATTTCAACATTTAGTAATACTTTATTAAAATCTTGTGCACATTAGTTAATGCACTGTGATTTAACATGAACTAACAATGAACAGCGGTATTTCTATTAACTAACGTTAACAAAGATTAACAAATACAGTAACAAATGTATTGCTCATGGTTAGTTCATGTTAGTTAATACATTAACTAATGAACCTTATTGTAAAGTGTTACCTGTATTTTCAATGTAATTTCTCGTTGTTTGGATTATACATTTTGCAATTAAGATATGACTGTTTTTTTTTTTATCATTCTCAAAATATAAACTCGGAATATCTTGAAAGCCATAACTCTTTCACTAGTCATTTTGAACTCACCACTACTGTAAATAAAATTGCAATGTTTGAATGCAAAACGTTACATAAAAAATAAATTTTAATTTCTGTTCCTTATTTCTGAAAATGGTATGCAACATTGTTGAAAGATGAATTATGCTAATTTACTTTATTTTATTTTAGCTAATGAGAAAGTAGACCTCATTCAGCGATTAGCATTTGACCTCCAGTTTGGGGAATGCTAACTACACTAACACGTATTTAAACATTAATTTGAAGTCCTTGAACATCGCTTGATTCCTCCAGTAGCATCTAAACTTTTAAATTAGTTAAAACACACCTTGACATCTATTATCTTCTCTGACCTTGGAGCATGAAACATTAAAGAGACGGCACATGCACACAAATACAAATAAAATGCAGCAACATTATCCACTGAAAATGAGCTCTTCTTTTAGCCTTAGAGACCTAACACTAGATGGAACTGTTGTATTGTTTGGTAATCTCTCACTTGTTGCCTGAACCCCTTTCAGGGGCTTGGCGTTATACATATATTTGTCAGACAAATTTATTCAAAACGACTTCAAGGAATTTCATGCTTACAAGTTCATGTTTTCCTTGGGGACTGATCACATGACACTGCTAGTGCCATAGTGTTTGAGCTACAGGAACAGAAATAGAACAAATAGCGTAAGGACTAAAATGATATTTCAAATGTAAAAGGGACACTGGGGCTATAGTTGTCATATTATGAAGTTCAAATAGAGACTATACGAATTTGAGCCAAATGTCCAATTACATAGCGTCTTCTCTGCTTTTGAACATGCCAAACACCTCGTTCAAAACGGTTGAAAATTACAATGATTTCTTACAAATTCTGTATATTATAATATTATATTGTTGCCACTACTCATCTGCTTACCATAGTTCCCTGCAGTGTAAATAAACTTACCATTGTGTGTATTCAACTTAGTATCTCGTTCTTGTGTCTGAGGATTCTTGACAATTACTGAATTACTGAAAAGTGCTGAAATATGTTTAATTTGTAATATGTTTTAATATGTTGTTTTATTCTTTAGACAGTATTTTAATTTTCCAAATAAGTATTTTTTTGTGGTTATATAATATAATATAATATAATACATATAATATAATAATAGATATGACAGAATAGCTATCTGTATTTTAAATGGTATTATGCTGCCTTCATGTGTTATCAAAATGAAATATGAGTTTCCTAGTTAAAAATTGGACATGAACGCCCTCTCAAGTCGTATTTAGCCTATCAAAAATTCCAGAATCGCTAGCAAGCTGACTAGATATCGTGGTGAATGTTTATAAGGTTGTTAATGAATGGGATGCTAGATATCATTTTGGATTTAATAGGATTTTCCCAATAAATAAGCAAGATTAAAAAGGGTGTCCTTCATGGTTCCTGTTCTTTGCGACAACAAAGCACTTGAATGTGACGATGTGCGAGTAGGAGAATGTGGGAAGTAGGAGATTTCCGACAGCACGCACTGGTCCTCCCTCACTCACACTTGAGACTACAATTCCCAGCATTCCTCCTGCTCATCACCTGCACTTTCTCAGCCATCATCTGCACCTGTCCAGAACGCTCCTCAGCACAGTATTAAGCACACACACCTCAGTCACACACCTGCATGCAAAAAATTAGTCAGCTGACTCGTTGCCCTATCAGGCAATGACTCTGCACTCGAAGGTTCCTCACAAAACTGATTTTGGATAGACTTCTGAGGCAGCGTACCGGTTTAGGGATCTACAGCAAGTTTTCAAAAACTTACATTTACACAAACAAACTGACTACCAGCCGCAACTTTCGGATGCCATCTTTATTTTTTAGCTCAACTGTCACAGAATGGAAAGCACAGGATTGTGGGATATCAAAGACAGAGAAGGAAACATCTATGCTGCTTTCAAAAATCGATCAGATGAAGATATCTCATGAGACAGGAAGTGAAGCTATTTTTGTATTCGCACGTGTCTTCATGCCTTCATAACTTGGCAGCATTTTTCAGTTTTTGGATGCAGCCATTGTCCGGTCTCGTTTATGAGAAAACTTGTGTTACAAAACATTTATGTTACTCCAGTGGTTCTCCTGTGTTTTCCAGTCTGTTTCCATCTCCATCGTGCCTCCAGTGTTGTTTTTGTCTGAAGATTTCTACTCACCATCAGTGTTATATACGAGGTTTGTGCATCCCTGGTCCACGATCTCCTTCATCACCTGCAAAGACAGTAAACTCATCCATCCATCATCCCTATACTGCAATAACTCTGATTTGTACCTGCATTTCCTATTGTTCATTGCTGTTATAAAATATCTCCAATATTTCTCCACTAAAAACCTGTCTTGAGTCTCTGATTCCATAACAATTACTTTTTTTTTTCTTTTCTTTTTTTACTGAAATATTTCATATATCAAAACAAGATATTCTTAACAGAGTACCGGGGCTTGTTGTCACACAACTCCAGTGAATATTTCTCAGGTTGAGATTGTGACTGAAGGAAAGTGTTCCCCATGCAATAATTGTGGAAATGTGAAAGCTTTCCTTCAGTCACAATCTCAACCTGAGAAATATTCACTGGAGTTGTGTGACAACAAGCCCCGATCTCCTTTGTTTATTACTACTAGAGAATAGGGCAAAATATTGACCAACGCTATCTCATGACCAATTGGTACGAATTTGTACGAGTGATTAAAAGGTGGCTAATAGAGGGTTTTCACGACACGTCATCAATCCGGAAGTCGGCCATTTTGGAGGGACTAAACGTAAACAATGCCACTGAACTGAGCCGACTAGCAAATTTGGCTGATTATTGCTGCTGAAAAATGGTCGAGTTTTGGTCCGTACTAATCGGTCGCACCGGGAAAAAAACATTTCGAGTTCAAATGTCAAATGTTAAAGAGACTCACGACCAAACGTTAGCGACTGGTTATGGCAGATCCAGAGTGACTCTGGGCAGATCCAATAGTTTAAAACTTCAACAGAGGACCCGCCTACAAGGAAGTTAACGCTTGTCAATGGAGTGTGACTCTCTGTACAAATGAAATGTACAAGAGTCTGATAGGACCAGGCTACTTTAAAAGCACTCTTAACTCCAACTAATTGAATTGAATATAAATGAACAATTAATTGCAAATAAACAACATGCACTTAAAGGATAATTCCGGTATTTAACACCTTGAGTCTATATTGTAGTTTGTTTTGGATGAACAAGAGTGGTGGACAACATTTTTTTGACAATGGTTCCTCTCTCGAGTTTTTGACTATAATAGAATTGGCCATGGACCCATTTAACATTGGAGTCAATGGGCATGTCCGAAAATGTCATTAAAACAACCTTTAATATTAGTTTTCAAAACTGTGCAACTCACCGAGTGAGTACAATATAGACTCAAGGTGTTAAATACCGGAATTATCCTTTAAGTGTCTGAAAATATTATATTCAGTTTGCACAAGTATATTCTTTTAAAGGTGAACTATGCAGGTTTTTTACCTTAACTGAACAGCTTCAGAGTCATTGGAATGGTTATATTACTTTTTTTTCGGGTTGAATGGTGGTCGTCTCGCACCCCCCTATCGCCTGTGAGCGGAAAAATATCTGTGGCACTCTTGCAACTTTGGGCCGGCGGCGTCAGGAAGTATCGCGTGATATCAGGTCTCGCGATGTAAAGAATTGTCCCGTCTGCTTTGATGTCGTTGATCTACTAGCCTCTGGTATCTGAGAGTTGCCAACAAGTTTTTTGACAGTGTTGTCAAATATATATTCCGAAGCTGTAGGGGGAGCTCTATAGAGAAACCTGCGAGCAAAATGCGAGAATACAGCGAAGAAATTCCCAAAGCTGCATACCTCTGCTTTAAATGTAGGCTATATTATTTCTCTAAGTAATCTTTTTGTTTAAACGCTCAAGTTTTTTTTTTGTTTTTTTTTTCCACAAGGCTTACTGTTGAACCCACTAAAGACTAATGGGACATGGTGATGGAAAAAATATGAGATGGGAGGAACATTTATGTCAATGCAAAAATGCTTTGTCAACAATTTATGTTCTCTCACAAAGATTTTGCATTTCCCTGAGAAACTTTGCGTTCGCTCGTAAACTTTTTGAGTTCTTTACGAGAAGCTTTGCGTTCACTCGCTCAAACATTTTTTATAATTCTGCTCAGCTTCCATCTGACTGCCATGTGAAATGCTCCACACCACAGATCGAGTCTGCCTGTGCTTTGTTTTGAGTGGCTTCATAATTTATAACCCCCATGAAATATTTCCACAGTCCACAGTAAGACATCTACCATCCTAGGAATGGAACATCAATCTAACTTTGACTCCTTACTCTGTCAGAACATATCTAATATTTACCTTTATCACAAACTAGCGAATTGGCACTATTGGACCAAAGCCTCACAAAATGATACATGTAAGCCGGACTTTAGTCATGGAATTACGAAACAGAGTGCAGTGTCTTTTCTACTATGCCAAAAAATGAATCCTAATATGCTTATCCTGAATGCTGCTGACAGGATTAACTGCTTAGGATTTCATTTTCCCCTCAAGGGATTTTAGGAGTTTCCCCACCGACCATACGTAATTCCAGACAGCCAGATCATAATTGCTCAAGTTAAGTTGGAAAACATTTGGTAAATCATTCAATAAGAGTCACATACACTGTAGTCTCATATAGCCAGACCTTCACACCGACGGCAGCATCGCAGCTTTCGTTGGCCAAGAGAACATCTGACCGACATGTAAAGCCTGGGACACAAGCCGACGTCAAACAACTATCCAGCGATGAAAGCTGACCGTGTTGTCGGCTTCGTCTCGGCCAAAACTGGGCTTGAACACACCAAAAGGAATAAAGGCGATTTTTACTTTTTATCTTTTGTCAAATCAACTTCGATAACTAATGTGGTGAAGATAACATACTATTTTGAGTTTCTGTTTATTAAACCATTCTTCTTCATTGTATTAACTCAAATTTTTTATTACAACGAACTCAACATTTCAAGGTAACTTGCTTTTTTAAGTTAAACCAACATTTTTTTTACAGTGTACGTGGAAGTAAATATCAGTCTACTGTATATCAGCAGGTATCAATAGTCTATTTTCGACCCAGTTGACTTACATATGGACAAAACATGAGGGTGTGTAAATTTAAATGTCTATATAGTGCATGAGATATGGATTCAGTTCTCAAGATATAGATTCAGTCCATTTAGATAAGCTTTAAAGTGTCCCTATTATGTTTTTTCAAATATTCCCTTTCATGCAGTGTATAACATAGTTGTTGTAAAGTCGAAAGTGCACGATAAATAAAGTTATTGTCTTCCAAAAGAAAGAATCGACTCTAAACCACCGATACGAGTCGTTTTTTATTCAAATCTACTGCTTCACAGGTGTTACGAACTGCTCCGAGACAAAAAGCAGTTCCAAATACCTGTATTTACATCCTGTTTTCGGTCGAAGTCCAAAGTAGTCGATTGTCGAGTTCACGAGCATAGGTTTAGTTACCTATGATCACACGCGTGAACTCGACAATCGACTACTTGGACTTCGACCGAAAACAGGATGTAAATACAGGTATGTGCGCTGGCTGAAATAACATAATTTTGATTCATATCTTTCACATCTACTGCAGTCAGATTCACTCGTGTTCACTCTGAAGGAATCACTCACATGGCTGGGCACTTGTAATGACACATCAAAGATGTTAAGAGGCTAAAAGCAGGTTTAAAACTTGCCCCATTGACGTCAGCAGGGTGCAAATTTAAAAAAGAGGATAACACGGTGTAGGCAACACCGATTTTTGTCGTTGTTCTCTGTATTGACAGCACTCCAAATGTACAAAAAAATTAGCTCAATGTTAAAATTGACCGGAGTTCTCCTTTAACCGCGGAAAGGCGTCAGTACACTCCATTTTTCAAGTTCAAATGTTAATGTTAATCTACTACCTCTCCTGACTGCTTTGTCGGACAAAATGGCGGATGGCGAAGTATGATTGGTCAGATCACCTGTCAATCAAGCTGCCTGCGAAGGGTCAAATGGTCAGATTTCTTCTTTGTCCTTATGCTAAATAAAAAAAACTATATATTTAATTATTTATAAACATAATATATCTTAAAGGGGAAATGGTATTAGTGTGTCCCATTAGCCTTTCTATTCAGAGAGATGATAAAATTATTTAATGTTTAGATTTCTTGACCACAAGGCTTGTTTACACGTTCCTGAATGCCTTGCATATGATCCTATCTAATTAAAACTCCTTTTCATGACACTGCATAATGCACACGTCTCTTATTATCTAGAGTCTTGTGAGCAGGCATCTTCAGGTTTGCATCAAAGCCCCTGTCACGGCGAGGCCTTTGGATGCCACCATACTTCATTTCATGACAGCCCTCTCAGAGCGAGTCGGCTTTCTTCATCTGGCTGATCTGAGACGCAGTGGGATATTCTGGCACACAGCTGACACCAGGCAGAAGGATGGATTTCATCTTTGTCATATTATTGAATTATTATTGAACCAATGACCTTAGCTTTGCAAGCAGCATGCTCTACTGTTTAAACTACAGGAATGCCCCAACAACCACACAAACATAACAATGCACTCAGCAACATCTTCACAACCACCCATAAACACACTAATCTGCCACACAAACACACCTCGCAACATTTTTCTAAAGGGCAAAATGATCAGAAACCATACATTTGTGGTGTGAAAGAGTCCAAATCCTTCTTGAGCTGTGTGTCGTCATTCCGGATGGAATTATCCGGATCGTGCCGGCACTTGAAATTAGCTGATAAGAACTTTGGCATGTAAATAATTTGCAATTAATGGAGCGGCCTCTCAACAACCCCCCTCCGCTCCTGTCATCCGGCGTCTTCCTAATCAGAGCCTGGACACCTCAACGCCTCGCTGAGTCCCAACCACGTCCGGACCTGTGGGTTACCGCTGACTGGTGATTAATGCCTGTTCTCTTTAATGAGCAGACAGTTTCATCAAACCCGTCCCCTGCTCTCCCTCGTTCCTCCGCCGTTCCTGTGATAACTGAACTTGTCTTGTGGGCCCATCGGCTGAAAATGCTTGTCATTGTTTGTTGCTGATAGATTTTTGTGTCTTGTTGGACCATTCAGGTGTCAGCATGTTCTATTCAGTTCCCTCCAGAGATACTTAGAAGCATTGTGATTCATTTGGCACTCAATTCAAAAATGTTCTTAATTCGATCCGATTTCCCAGGATTAATCAAAGGGCCTTGTTGTTTTCACTCCTCAGGTAATAACCTTGAGCAGCAGCTGTTGATCTAAAGAGTTGCCTGTAGACTTTTACCCTAAGGTGTTTCCAAGAGAGATTTTGTACGAGGCATTATTATTTTGGAGTCAGATTAGGCGCTGTCTAACAGGTTTCACCCAGGAGTGTTTCTCTCTCGACACAAGATACTCAAAACTACGCTGAATTTTGGAGAAGTTAGCATGTTCTGCAGAAATTACAGGAAAAAGAAACACTGTTTTTTTTAGTCTGTGGAAACATGTTGACAGTATAATATGTTGAAACCAAAGGAATCATTATAAAGTCATGCTTTGCAGTTGCTATGAATGATACAAAGACAAAAGAAAACCACCAAATCTGAATGATCGTAAAGATGCTGCTTTCGAAATCTGGTTTGCTATTGGGAAACTGTGCTTTTAGGGACTAATAAGGAATTGATTAAACTGCATACAGTAAAATAAATAGTTCACCCAAAACCTGATTTTATTTCTTAAGTACAAAATATATATATATATATTCAGTAATGGAAACAAAAAAGGCACAAACAAGATTTTCTGAAGATATATGATAGCTTTGTGTGAGGAATAAAAAAAAACTACATTATTCATTGAAAATCTTCCCTTTCCAGCATTTGCAATAATTTTCAAGACAAATCAAGACATACAGTAACTGCAGGTTTGATGCAGTATAACTTTGGTTTTCAGGTGTCTTATCATCCGAGATGGGCATAAAACTAAAATAAAACTACAAAATACCTCAGTTGAACAAATACTGTGTGAAAAATAAAATAAAAATAATAATACACAAAATACATGTGAAATTGTCCAGTGAAGTATCACTATTACGCAGAGATCTGAATGAAACATTTTCATGTGTACGACTGCTTTCATTTCACCTGCCTCTACCACCAACTTCTCAAAAGTTTAAGGTGTCATCTGTGTGCCACTTCTATACTTATTTTTAACCAGATTACACTGCAGCCTATTACTTATGGTGAACACTTCTAAGGCCCTGTCCCAAATGGAAAGCCTAACCCCTCGCAATCTTCCTCTGAGTCCACACTTTTATGACATAATGCCCACTTTGGCACAATCCAAAATGACACATCATGTGCACTTCAGGTCTTGTGGACTTACTATGGCAGCTGTGTGTGCATATCTATAAAGTCTACAAGACTGTGGGGTGTCCCATTTGTCATTTTAGGTCTCAGGGTACTTGCGAGCTCCCCTTCGCGGCCGATATGCGCCCTTGATGCAAACTTTTGTCGAGCCCGAACACAAAAGTGTGGTCTCGGAGGAAGATTGTGAGGGCTTGGGGTTCCATTTGGGACAGAGCCTTTGACTGTCGGGTAGAAATCTGCTGCAATTGTAAGTCTTTTGTAAGTCCACAAGACTGCAAGTGCACATGAAGTGTACCATTTGGGACAGGGGCTAAATAAATCACGAGTAAGATGCAACTTTGAAAATTTAAGTCGTGCTGACATGTTCTTTTTAGAGAGAATAGGCTTCATCCTGGCAACCCTTCTACACATGCCATGTTGTCCAGTGTTTTACTAACTGTACTGTCATGAACTTTAACATTTAACATGTTAACTGAGGCCTGTCTAGTCTGAGGTAGTTCTTGGGAGTTTTAGGTTTTCTCTAAGCATTGCACAGTCTAAGCTTGGGGTGAATTTGCTGGGACATCCCACTCCTGGGAAGATTGGCAACTGTCTTGAATGTTTTCCACTTGTGAATAATCTTCCTCAATGTAGAATGATGGACTTAAACTAGTTTGGAAATGGCCGTATAACCCTCCCCAGATTGGTGGCTGCAACAATTGCTTCTGTAATATCATTGGTGATGTCTTTCCTCCTTGGCATTGTGTTAACACACACCTGAATGCCCCTGATCAGCAAAATGCCCAAACTTTGGCTTTTAAAGAGTTGATCACGCTTGCTGATGATCATTTAATCAAAGGCATTTTATTAGTAGTGTCTGGCTGCTACTTAAGCTGTGTTTCCACCACAGGAACTTTCCCCAGGAAATAGACTTAAAGGGCACCTATTATGGAATTTTGAAATTTACCTTTCATGTAGTGTGTAACATAGATCTAAGTGAACAAAAACATCCTGCAAAGTTTGAAATATGAAAGTGCACCGTATATAAAGTTATTGTCTTTCAAAAGTAAGAGTCGACTCGGAGTACTTTTTAATGAATCGTTAGAAGACCGAAGCTTTTTCTCTGACTAGATGACGTCAACTTGTCAAGTTATTTGAATACGATACGCCCACTTATTGCGCTCCAAGGTCAGCAGGGAAACATCATGGCGACGAGACGCTGTGTTCTGAAGTGCGACTCAAAAAAGCATTTGAAGACTAAGTGGCTACAATTCATATAACTATACCACAGAAGTATAGTCCAAGCCTTGTGCTTTGTTCGCGCCATTTTGAAGACGATTGCTTTTTAAATGCAATCAAACTTGGATTCGCGAGCCGGCTGATATTGAAGGAAGGTTCAGTTCTAAGTGTATTTGCATCAGCTTCCTTCTCCGTATCACAACCTGTAAGTGTTATTAATAATTGTTGCTTTTATGTTTTATGTAGCATGCTTAATAATTATTTTGTTTGTTGTGTAAGCACCGTTTAGCTTCTAGGTCTTCAATGACAATTGTATTGAGATATGTGAAGTGTTTGTCGTTGTTTTCGGAGTTGTCTTAAAGAATAGAGTAATACCTCGTAGTAACGTAACTGCATTTTATTTTATTTATTTATGTAAAAACGTTATGTTTATGCATCGGGCTAACGCAAACAAAGACTGATTGTGCTTTTACAATATGAACTCTGGGCTATGCTCGCTAACATAACATTAAATTCTTTATCTTATTTTTAGTTTTTTACTACAAACTACAAAGCAGTGGACTATAATCATTATTATAACACGATTTAATTGATAAAAGCATAATTGTACTCCGTGTTAAACAATAAGTATTATCTCTGTAAACACTGCTGGGTCAAATGACCAATCAACGCAGATTAGCGTCGCGCAAAGGAGGGGTTTGGAAAAATGAGCCATTGAACGAATCATTTTGGAGTGGGTGAGCAAATCAGGTAAAAATAAATGCATATCATATGAAAACAAAAGTGTTTTTTGACATTGCATGCACGTAAAACTGTTGTTGGGGACTCCCTAAACAACATTAGGAACATTTTAAATGTCATAATAGGTGCCCTTTAATGTGTTTTTTGGGTTAGAGTTTGAAATGATCGAAGGTGTTATTAAGTCTCGAAGTAAGATTAAGCATTACGAAGTCTCTAAAAGAGCTTGGAAAGTCGTAAATGTAATGTGTATGTGCATAACGTATGTGAATGACTAGATTGGATTTTCGTGAAATGTTTGAATGCACATGAAGAAAATGCTGACAGTGGTTTTGTGTGTGTGTACCGTATTTGTGTTTGCTTCTAAATTGTTTCATTCGGAAAGTGTCCCAACATTCGTAATAATTAGAAAATTCTGAGAAATTGACACTTTATATGGGTTTACTGTATTTTCTGTGAAGATATTTTGTGAACTGTTAATTTTGAGCTTATACATTTGGTTATATAATTATAGTGAACCTGTGTGTAGAATTTGAGTAGTGTTACCTGTGATGGAGGTTGAGTGATACTAAATTATCACACGTTATTTGTTGAACCAGTCATTTAAAATCATTGAAGATCACAGAAAAGACCATTTTTAAAAATTGATTGAATTAATAGAGAAAAATTAAGCAAAGCTAAAACGTGCTTCAGTGTGGTTTATGTTAACTGGCAAAATATGGAATCAGTAAGGGTGTACTTAGTCTGTCATTTTGACCTAGTTCTTGTTAAATAAATAAAGACACGGCGTAATATGTCATGTGTACAACTATATTGTAATGTATTATGTATTATTATGTATTATGTGGCTATCAAATATATGATATTTTAAAACAACGAATGAACATCATTTCAAAGAAACTATCCAAGGGCTATCACCAGTTTGCGTGTATATATATATAATCCCATTTTGAGCTTATCAGAAAAATCTTCTAGTGCTTTTACCTAACATTTAAATGATTTCCAATGTAACCACTCTAGACTTGATGTGGATTTATATCGTTCCACACTCCGAACAATCTCAGCTGATGTGGTGGTGTTTAGAGAAGACAGTAAAATTTGTCCTGTATGGCTCGAGTAAATGATTTGAGAGTGCATTATGAAAAGCAAAACAAGAAAACTACTTATTTCCGTAAATAGCTTTTCTTTCAGTTATACAATATCTTAAATTGAAGGCCAAGCTGACATAAATTGTGAAAGGCCCAAAAGAGAGTCAAAAATCAGAGCGTATTTGATAACTGTAGAAATGGTGATACAACATCACCTTCATGAATCTTCAGAGGATTCAATTTGTTTCCAAATGTACCGTATTACTAATGCAAAAAACAACAACAACAGGTATCCTGCTGAGAGACAGCAGACACTGTCCCACTTATTCAGTCATGCACTGCCATTAGTGTGACAAACTGAATCAAAAACCACCAATATTACACCAAGTTACAATATAGCAAAAACAAATGTTATAGGGGCCTACAAACCATCTCCATGAACTTTTAATTATCATTTAAGAACAATAAGAAAAAATGCAATGATATGAAAAAAAAAAAAAATTAATAGTATTGACTCAAGAAAAAAACAAGAAAAACAGTGAATCTTTTCACCACATTCACTTATAATATCTCAGGCTTACTTGATATCAGGTGATGCACTAAATGGTGACTCATTATTTTAGCTACAGCAGGACAGATAAGGTCTATTATTTGTTTGGTTGCTCTTTATTTCAATAGTCCACTTTTTATAGATTACTAACAAAGTAACTTTGCAACTACAAGTATTATTTAGGTCGGGTTAGAACAAGTTGACTTGAACTTGCAAAGTTGCTTATAGTCAGTTGAATGTCTGTTGGGGGGAAACAACATAAAGTGTTAGCAGATATTAAGCAGACAGTCTACTAATACTCTATGACTGCTAGTTAGTTGCAAAGTAACCTATAATTAGTAGAAAGTCTAAAAGCTGAGTATCAAAATTAAGTTTTGCCGAATTTAATTGTTGGTCTGGTTTGAATACTCTAACAACCAAATAATTAGTTTGTCATCTTCACTTTATTTTTCATGAAACATTATTTTAGATAAAATGGATGCTAAAGAGACATCCACTCTTGCATTGTGTGTTTGTACGTTTTGGGGGCGGAGCAATGAAGGGAGGGGTGTGTTCGTTTGGGTTGATTTCAGATATCAACATTGTTTCTCAGAAATGGCTTACTGTACCTTTAACATATCACACAAAACTATGAATTAATTTATTTTAAAGTTTCACTCAATGGATCAATGGGCAAATCAGCAAACGCCATGTCACATAATTAATATGCTATTAATGAGCAAAGCTGTGTTTCCAGAGAACGACGCCCCTGAAGTTATGTACTTTATGTTGCATGTCATTTACAATTTCCGTTGACGCACTTTTCAACACAATATGTTAAGAACCTTTGCACATAATAAATGAATAAGTGATCTCAGTGGAGATCATAGTCATCTTTAAAGATCAAAGTGATAGAACTTAGAGTGATATTAAAGAGAAATCATTTGCCATATTGCCTTTAGAAGATGCAGCATGTGACTAATAACACAACACAGAGGCACTGGCATATGAAAATCATGCAATCTGGCCCCATTAGCCATAAATAATACTTGCTCTTGCACTTTTGAGGGGCGTAAATTAATATTTGAGATGACGCATCTGGGGATTGGGGTGTTAGTCATTTTCTCATCCGTTAGAATTGCGCACACTGGGTTTGTCATGTACCCACTTGAGGGGCACTTACAAACAATAATGTTATACTTGGCAAGCGTCATCCAGAGACTGCCAGAGGAGACGTTTCAACAGCTTTTCTACAATATTACAAAATCATTGATAGCTCATTACAGGAACACTTACCGGAAGGAAGTTGAAAGAATGGCTGCCAGGAACTTTCAGAATGTGATTTGAGGTCTGCAAAAAAATAAATAAAAACATACCCGAGATGCCTTGGGCTTCAACATCTCAGTTTTTAAGTCTTCTACCTTCATCTATAACGGCTTGTCCAATTTTTATATAACTGTCTTATTTTTAATAACCAGATCCATACTTGAAACTAGAACTCCTGCAAGTTCACGTTTCCTTACAAATTGGGGCTGTTGAATAATTCTTCAGAGTTTTTCCATTAATGAATTAACGTATTTAGTAATTTATATCTGGGAGCTAAAGGAGACTAGGAACATCTAACATAACTTCATCCTTCACATCTCAGAAACCACTATATCCACCTGCCGAATTTCGGAGTATAGTCGATATTTGCCATAAGTAAAATAATTCAACTACATGTCTAACTCTACTAACTCTTATTAGAGTATTAGACTGATGGTTAGTAGACTGTTTGTTAGGTTAGTTTAGGGCTTTCTATGTCCTAAGTGGACATACAGTAGTTGCAAACTAAGTTACTTATAGTAAGATCCGTAGATCGTCTGTTGGGGAGCATCAAAATAAAGTGTTAGCAGACAGTAATACTCTAATGGGAGTTATTTGACGTACAGTAGTTGGAAAGTTAATTATAGTTCGTAGACTGTCTCAAGTGGACCGTCAAAATGTGTTACCTAATGTTTTTTCCTCCATCATTCAATTAACTACCCCCATGTCAAATATAAAATGCATACAAACATCTCTTGAAGTCAGCATGAAATTATAATTTCATTGACAAAATTACGATTTGTCCATGCATTTGTTTTATTTTTTATTTTTTACCTTGTACGTTTTAACTGACATTAAATGCATATCTATAGCACACATTGGCCCTCATTTATGAAAAGTACGTACACCAAATTTCCAGCGTACACCCAAAACCACGGTGACTTTGCGATTTATCAATATGGACGTTGGCGTACGGCACGCTCAAATCCTACGCCAGCTCAGGAGGTGGTGTACATGCACACACGTTTTGAGTTAGTGCTGAAATGCGCAGAAAAACAATTCCTAACACCACAAAACGCACTGACAAACTAAAGATATGATACATTATGACCCACTGTAAAAAAACAACAACATAGAAATGATAAACTTCAGTGTTTATTTTTGTGAGTTAAGCCCGGCAGGTGCGCATGGACTGGGTTCTGTAATGAAAGGCTTTCAATGACCAAAAAATAATTCAGACTGACAAAATAATTAAAATGACATTCTTCTTTTAAATAATAATAATACAAATAATAATAATAATAATAACAAAGACATTCTTCTTCTAAATAACAATATGCGTCATTAATAATCAAAATCATAATACTAATAAGAAGAATATTACAAATTGTCATGCAATTATTCACATCATCATCACTATTGTACACCCCATTACATGTGACGTCATGCGAAATTCAACGCTAATAGTTTCAAAACACGTGCTGTAAAATAATGCATTGTGATAGGTAATTTGCTCAACCAACCAGCGATTTAAACTGGATTTCCACCGGAGAAGTTTCTCCTCTTTGCCGTCTTCCGTGTGTCCATGGCGTAAAATGAGGGCGTGGGGGAGGCGGAGACGTGAATATATAGGGGCGTGTTAATCTAATGACGATCGTTTTCAGCCGCGGCATTTATCAAGAGGCAGGTATTGCGTACACCTGAATTTCAAAGGTACACACAGCTTCATAAATCAGACGGTGAGAGGAGTGTAAGCATAATCTTACGCCAACATATACGCCCGTTTCGACGCAAGATTGATAAATGAGGGCCATTGTGTTTATCATTCAATTTATATGCGGAAATTAGTTTTTACGTTAATATGATATGCACCGAAAATGAGTTTTTACCCTTGCTTAGGATTAGTGGTGGGGGGTACGTATGTATTACACGCAATAAAGTGCGTATCATATGCAAGTAAAAACAAATTTTTGCGCATAAATTGCACGATAAACCCAATGCGTGCTATAGAGATGTATTTGAGACATGAGATCAGGCTGGAATCTGGATAACTCAATCTTCCGTTGAAACAAACCATAGACTTTTACGATAATTTCGTCCTCTTAAACCCCACTTTTTTCTTTCTTCACAAGCTCACAGATCCGCCTCTACCAAAACAACAAACGAATGAAAATAAAAAGTTCCAATGCAGCATTTTAAAAATCAGCACTACTTTTGTTACATCGTGAACAATTATTGATCTTGTTTCAGATCAATTTTCCTTTTCATAATAAAAACAAAAATGTATATATATATAATCAAGTTGGAGGGGTGCCTGTTGACCAGTGTAACCATGCTAGTTGGCCAAATAACCCACACATAAAAGGGCTGAAAGGTAATTTAAGGTGGCCACCAAACAGCAAAGCCAGGGTAGGTTAATTGAAGGGACTACGCATGTCAACTTAGGTATCCTGATAATTTTTTTTTCTAAAATCACCACTGGCATCCTTATGCAATGCAGTGTGACATCAATCCCAAGCGCCTGACCTCACTTAGAAAGAAAATATTGGCTGCTGCAGTGTTTTTATCTGAGATTGTCTGTCAGAGAGAATTAATGATCTCCCCGTGAAACACACATTCAGTTTGTCCTGTTAAATTGATTCATTTAGAGACAGCAGCAGTGCATTACTGCCATGCGGCTCCTTGGCCCTGTCAGAGAGCGTTAGGTTGAGTGTGACTGTCCGTGAATGGATGTTTTGGATGCATCGGCTGCAGGCAAGTGGGATTCCCATACGCTCGTGTTCGTGTAATGGCTGTCAACAGGTCACTTTATGTAATAGGAAAACACAAGATTTCTGAGAGTAGCCATACGCTCCGTCATCCCTGACGTGCGGTATTGATCTGCTGACAGGTAGTTCAGCTCAGTCATAGCTGCTGCAGCGACTGCTGCCTATTGATAAGTCAACTTAAAAACCTCATTTATCTCTTTCTGTCTCTCTCACACACTCAAAATTCAAGGCGGTATAAAAAAAGAATTTAAATAAGAAGGAAAATAAAAAAGAGGATCTAATTTCACCTTAAAGCCCCCTATTTTAAAGGTGCTCTAAATTTATTTCCACTTAAATGCATTTCACACCTAAATAAATCAACAATACTTTTGAAAATTACATTTAAAATGATGTAGGCTACAGTAGGCTATACAAATAAATACTACAGTAAAGGGCGTAGAATTTAATAGGGGTTCTAGAGACATTTTCCTACCTATACTGTATATCCTATAGCAAGGATTTTGATCAAACAATTGCAATCTGCTGCCGAGCAAGTATGGACTTCTTACTGCTAATAGATAGCATGTGAGCATGTAAGATATGCATAAATAGACCTACATAAATCCTGGAGCAGATCTAGACAGGTGGAGCTGGGGGAGGTTGAGGGGTTCAGGTGACTAGGTTACAGAAACACTGAACCAGACTATTTAAATGTTGAGCAAGCATCTTATTGGTTGCAGGATCAGCAGAAGCCAATCAGCATGTGTTATGCGGCAATGATGTGATGGCTTGCAGATTGCATGTAAAAGGTCCTATGACAACTGAGTTGAACTAGATTTAACTGTAAAGCGATCCATTAATTCACAAAGATCAGAAATGTCCACCAAAGTTAGTGGACATAGTGTACACCATAGTTACACCAATGTGAATGACTGGTTCAATTTCATCAACTACGAGCATTTGCTGAATCTTATGGCTGCATTAACAGATCATTGCCTTTTAAAATGAACACATCTGACCATGGCTTAATGGTGTGTAAAGTAAACAGTTTGACCTCACCCCACTTCATCTCATTAGAGTTTGAGCCACTTTCAAAATGTAGTAATTAAATGTTTTTACACAAAGTTATGAAGGACAGACTAATTGAAATCAGTTGCCACAGCAGCTACTCCGATAAAATAAATATTCTGAAAAAGCAAACCAATGAAGAAAGCTACCAAACAATCATATACTTCCAATAACCTTTATGGGAACCAATTTTGTCTGTCCGTGCAGTGCACAGCTAAGACGAAGACAAAACCCATTGATCTCATGGTAATGAAAACGCAAAGCAATCTAATCATGTTTTCATTTGGCCTTTCGTTTGACCGCTGGCACCAATGACTAATGACATGTCTTCAAACAAAACAAGTGCAGATGAAGCTTGTATGAATATCACTCTCTCTTACTGAATGGCTTATTAAATGCACAGCTCAACTGCTCAGCCGGTCATGAGAGAGTCACTTCCTATAAAATACATCAAATAGTGATAGGAGAATTAGATATTGAACCGTGAAATGTGTGAGAGTCAACATGCTTCCCCCCACATATATCTAAGGAGGACATTGGTACATTCACAGTCACATTCATTAATATGGTTTAGATGGTGTCCCCTTTGAAGCCGACTCAGTGTGTCCCTCTACATTGTAACAGTTGAAATTAACTTTACATAGACAAAACGTAAAATGTTTGCATGCTTTTTTATGATTTATGTTTTGTTAAAGGGGTGATGAACTGAGCTCCTGAATTGTTCCTTGAGCTTTTGACATATAATAGGTCATCAGTACTATAAGAATATCCTGTAAGTTTCAGAACTGAAAACTTCCTTGTTAAGGCCCATTGCACACTGAGTCCGAAATTCGCATCCGAATTTTTCGCACGTTAAAAAATAAGGCTTGCACACTGCCTCCGAAACTTTCGTCCGTCATAAAAAAAATCGAAACGGGTTCGATTTTCTGCGTTTTTCGCATCCGTAACAAGCAGTTTGAATAGTGTTTGAATGGTGCTTTGATAATTCAGAGCCACCGAATCACGAATACGAAAAAACGCATACGAAAATTTCGGACTCAGTGTACAATGGCCTTTAGTCCAATAAAAGCTTTTGTTGACAGCAGGCACAGCGAACGACAGGTTTTTCAAAGTGGGGATCTACAGTATGACGTCAAAGGGTGTCAAATCAGAAGAAGATCGAAGCCTACTTCAACACCGCCTGTTTAGCCCCGCCCACCGATTCACTCATTACATGAAACTCATTATAATATGCAGAACTGTTATCCAATCATAGCAGTGGGCAAGTCTTCAATGTGGCACACCGCATAAAAAACCGAGCGTTTCAGGAGCTCGGCTCAAAACTGGAGAAAAGGAAATAGGCCTGTTACTTATTCATTTAGATGTTTTTGAATGTAAAAAACCAAGCGTCAGTTGACCTCAGACAACAATATATATATTTTTAAAAAGCCAGTTCATGATCCCTTTAAAATTACATTTTTTGTCTTAAAGGGACTGTCATTAATTATGTCGTTCCAAACTTCGGAACAAGAAGATCTTTTTAATAAAATCTAAGAGATTTTCTGTCCCTCCATTGACAGTCTACGCATCTACCAATTTAATCATTCAAAAAGTTTTTAAAGAGATCGTAAGACTAATCTATATGAATCTCCGTGTTACGCAGTATATCTGAGCTTCCACAAGAGGTTTGTTCTCACACGTCAAGCAGGTTCGGCTGAATTTAGCTCATTTTCTTTACCGCTGCAATGGTTCCAGATCAGACTACCCGAGTGCTTTTTGCACAGACACGGTTGTCATTGATACATGGTATTTGTAGTTTTAAATGATCAAGCTGGGTTGGATTACGGTCTAAAAATGCATAAGAAGGTTGGGTTAAGTGAGGATAATATGGGAAACATGAAGTAATTTTCTCATTGTATGACTGAAAAGTTATTGATTTGAACAAAGAGATTTCGGACCATATCCCAGATTTCACTGTGCCACATCATCCACCCACTTCAAACACTCTCATTATTGTATTAGCTCATACTTTCTTTATTGTAGAAATTATGTGATGATGTGTTCTTTTTTATATTTCTTTTTAAAGATTTATTGTGCTTTTCTTGGTGCTCATAACAATGGTGTTGCTCAGCGCCCAGCGCCAGTGGTGTAATTGTCTCTAGTATAGAGGAAATGAAGGAAAGGTTGAAGCAGATGCCGTTTGGAGGTCTAAGGAGAGATCAAGCAACTTGGCAATGCGCAGATCAATTACAGTTAATGCACCTCAGAGCACGGTGAAAAAGAAAAAGGCAACTTGGCAGTATATCGTGCCCATCCGAGCAAAGCATCTTCACTGGAAACAATTTAATATAAGGTCTGATTTTTCACTTTTAGGCATATGTTACCTCTTCTTGTGAAAGACAGGGGAAACATTTCATTATAGACTTTGATATCCACTATTGTTGCTGTGGCGTTTAAAATGTCAGTTCAATTCCCCTGGGACTAGATTTGCGTTATTTCAGAGGCTGCCCGCTAACATTTTATGTTGTTTACCAGATACTTTTTTTTAATCAGAGCTACCCTCAGGCAATTGCATATATAAACTAAACTCTGTGTCCGAGTTACAACATCAATACAAATCCAAACATGGAGTCTGTACTGTTACTCTATTCAAATACAGTATAATGTGATTCATTAAGGGATTATGAAAAGTTTATTTATTTATTATTACTTTTCCTCTTTGAGGTCCACTTGTAATGTTAGTAAAGTGCCACTGTTAACCGTAAAAAGCAGACCTCCACAAAAATCTGAGGTAATCAGTTACAAATTGTTTAAGGTAATAAACTCCCAAGATTAGTAGTATTGGTACCAGGGGCGAAGCCACATAATGGCAAGGGTGGCACTGGTAAAGGTGATTTGTAGTACATTACTAAAACAATAAAAAAAACTGCTCGCCACGCTCACATTTCAGTAACATATTTCACATATGTCCCATAAATGTGGTGACATTTCTGAAAAATGATATAACATTAAGACTAATGCCTTCTGTACACCTAAAGACTTTGAAAAGATTTAGAAAAGACTTTATAAGATTATCAGCTCACATCTAAAGACTTGGTTTCACAGACTCACAGTCTCAGACTAAAGATTTTACAAACACTGAATCTTGTAGTGACACTATTTACAAGACTACAACAAATTTTTTCCTCCATTCAAATAGGCATTTTTATGCATATTTTTTGTTTGATGAGTACAAATATGTTAATTTATATTGTTTAATTACAATAAATCACTTTCTTTTCCAGGAAAAAAATCAATTAGACATTGTTATGTGAACATCTCTTAAAGAGTTGACTATTTAATGGGATGACCTAACTTTTTCACATGACTGTATATGGGGGGTTATGAATCTATAGCCTATCATTATATGATGAGAACAATAGTTTGAACTAAATGTCTTGAAAGGATATCATTTTAAATGCAGGCATGTCGATGGCTTCGGCAATATCGTCCACTTCTTTTCTTTTTCCACTCTGTCGTGGTATAAATGGCAGTTTACATCAAAAAGACACGGCTGCTCTGCCCCAACCTGATCACACCAAATGCGTCTGTATAGATACAGCACGCAGTGTGTTTATCGTGTAATATATACGCGAAAATGAGTTTTTACGTGCATAGTATACACATGGATAGCACATGGGTAGGTTTAGGGTGGGGTGTGTGTGTATTATACGCTTGGGTAGGATTAGTGGTGTGGGGTGCGTGTGTGTATCACGCAATAAAGTGCGTATCATATGCACGCGCAAAACTGCGTATCATATCCACGTAAAATCTCATTTTCGCGTATAAATTGCACGATAAACACACTGTGCAGCGTGCTAGAGACGCATTTGCGTGCTCGACAAGGCGCTCTTTATCCACGGTCCATTTTCGCCTACTTGGCGCTTCGTTGTGTTTCCACGTCCGTCGACATGTTTCTTTGTTGTGACGGGATGGCTTCCTGTTTCCGGTTTTCTGAGAACAAATTTATTGGTTGTTGATTGTTTTACGTCACTATGACTACGCTAGGACTTGCGATAATATCAAACATGTTTGATATGAAAGACTAGAGAAAGACCTGGCATAAATCGGGTCGCCGACTGCAGATTATCCCCTCACATTTAACGATCGAGACGACGGGAGCGCGCCGAGACTTCAGTAAGATTCCTAAAGACTGCCGGTCTTTAGTCTGGGACTGTGAAAATCCTTTGGTGTACGCCCAGCATAAGACTGAGACTGAGACTGAGATTAAGACTGAGGACTAAAAGCATGTTCAGTTTTATACTAAACAAATGAATTGTTTTATAACACTGGTTACGCTAAAACTGACTTTACCAATTGGTGATTGGCTCTTAGAAGGCGGGACATATTCTGCCATACTACGCATTGCAGTTTCCCCCATTCATAGTAATGCGAGTGAACTGTGTGATATGTCTTTGGTCCGATTCCATTTGGGCTGAAATTGATTTTTAAGAAACAGTCCTTTCTCTCATGTAGATCTTTGTAAAGTTTGATTCATTCTTGTGAATAGTTTCATCCTAAACAACTCTCTCACTATTGTCTAGATCTGGAAAGTCTAATGAATTCAAAATAAAGATCCACCAATTTGAATTCCTTAGTTTTTTTTTTGTAGCAGATTATTTCATTCAACAGTATGTCTGATTATAAATTAGGCAGCATTCTAGTTCATATTCATGTAATTCATATTTAGTTAGTGTGCCTCTTGAGACCAGGGGAGTGAGGTTTACTGACAGCTCTTACTAACTGGCCTCCGCTACAACACTTAATGGTACCAGTTCTCTCACCCTGCAGGTGCCTAAAGGGCAGAGGTGTCCTGAAAACAGAAGGACAAGATGTCCTGGCACATGTTTGCTGCTAATTTCAGTAATGGAAGAGCAAGTCAGGGGAATTTTACAAGTCCAGAGGGAAGGACAAAGACACCTTATAGGGACTACATTTCCTTATCAAGCCTACATGGATATAAATAGTTCTGCTATATTCCCTTACAATTAAGATTTTACATATCTTTATGATTTAAAAACTGTGTATAATGTCTTAAGGCTAAGAATCTGTTGATGTTGTTCAATTATAATTTTATTGTCTCCTTAATAAAGCCGCAGATCTTAAGTCCACGTCATCTACAATTCTGGAGAGCATGGCTAAAAGTAAATATTTTATAAGGATCTCATGTAAATTATACATTAAACAGAATGTAAAATGATACTAGATTCAATTACACAGCAAAAGTGTTATTATAATTAATTTGATTTAATCTTTCCATCTTCAAAGTGATCAGCTTTCATAAGTGAAACAGCCAGGTTTCTGAACTCTTTATTGGCACTGTTTTTTTACACTACTGTGCTCCCATGTGTAGGAAGCATGATTAGATTGGAAACCTACATTTTTTTATTTTCTCATAAAGTAATGTGCCTGGCATATGAAGGAATCAGCTCTATCTGGCCTATAAATATAAAGTATTGTGACATATTTAGCCTTTTCCACCGTTCATAAGATCCTTAGCCTATAATGAAAAAAATAATATAAATGACACAAATATTTAATGTAAAATAAATGGCACCGCCCAATCAAACTGCCTCTTTTCCAACTGAGATTAAAAAAATGAATGAGAGACATAAGCATTGATTTGTTCCATTTCATTTTGTGACTTCCATTTAGTTGTTTTACAATGGGTGACTGAAGCCGGAACTCACGGTTTGAATAAGATGCTATAATTCCAATTAAAGGTCCTATGAACCAATACATTTTACGTAGACACCAGGGAATCAGTATGATCTCTCGTGCTCTCTTAGTCTCTAACAAAACGTCTCAAGCAGATGAAGAGGGGCAAAATCTGACCAGCTTAGATTGCAGACTGCTGATAAATTGTTTATGCCATGTAACTGATGAGAAATGTGAAGAGCTAACACAGGTCCACCTCTGTGCTAAGCCAGTTTTATTATTTCAGTTAGATAGATAAAAATAAACAATACAAAGATGATAAACTAACAATTTAATCAAATATTGGTCATATATATTACTGTATATTTTTGCTGAGAAAAGCACCCAAAGAAAAATAATTCAAAGACATTGATACAAATCATTGAAATGAGACGTTAGAATGAAATGTTGTTGGTGTAACACTTTACAAATGTGTGTATAAGATAACTAGGAATCAATCAATCAATCAACCAATCAATCAATCAATCAATCAATCAATCAATCAATCAATCAATCAATCAACCAATCAACCAATCAATCAATCAGATTTGAGGGACAAGTTTACAGTTTATGTCATTTAGGCTTAAGAAGTTTAGGGGCTTCTCCATTATTCTTATTCCCCTATCATTTCCCTCTGATTTTAGGGATAAGTTGGTATGGTTTAAGTTTAGGGGCAGTGATAGGGTTAGGACTACATTTTCAGACAGAAATGTTGTTCCAAGATCAACAAAATTCCTCCTTGGAAAAAAATCACAGTGACCAACAAACACACTGTAGAAAGCGAATTAAGTCCGCTTGCATGTATTTGTCAGGCTTATATTGTGTCGGGACTCTTATTTTGTTTTTTCATTTAGTTTTTTGTGTTCCTAGTTCCTGTTAGTAGTTCTCATTTGTTACCATACCTATTGTGTCCACCCGTCCCTCATTCATTTACTCATTTAGTCCAGTGTATATGTATCTATACACCCCGTGTTCAGTCTCTGGTCAGTTCTCATCTACATTTACGTGGTTTGCTCTATATAGGTCTTCAACTCCTGGGCTGCGTTTAAGTCAAATTGTTTTGCCCTTCCCTTGCTAACTTTCCTCTGTCTCGTTCACTCTGATGTACACTATTGGTTATGTTGCATGAGTGCCCACTGGCTGAACTCTTGAAATGTATTTAAATGGAGCACACTAAGCCCCCTTTATCACTAGAATCTGATATGGAGCGAATTTATTCAGCTTCACTGTCATTCACAAATCCTCTCCCGTGGCCTCATGCGATAGTAAAGTGTCCATCACACTTCAGAATGTCGCCGGAAGTAGGTCATCCAGGTACTTTTTGCCTACTTTTTTATATACTTTGAATTCAAACATACTTCTTTTGTCACATTCAAAGTTGTGTTAACATTGTTTAATGGACCTGAGCTAACTTGAACTACCAATGATCAGTTGCATTTGTATTAGGCAAACCAACATTAACAAAGTTTGATAAATACTTCAACAAATGTATTGTTCAATGTGTAGTATTGTGTCAAAAAGGCCTATAAAAGAAATATGAATGTAAGTCAAGGAGGAATGGATACTTTTATGGTAATCTGAGGCAAAAGTGCTTAGACTCTTAGCCAATTGTCTCGTTGACCTTATTATAATCCTTTTAGATTTAATTTCTTTCACTAAGTGTTCTTAGAGTGGTTTGTATTTTAAACACTAATTGTACCACTGTTGGAAGTATTCTATTCCAAAGTGTAACTTTCATAGCATCATTTTGAATGCATTCGTTGATAAAAATGTATAGCTTTAATGTAGGTGCTTTAGATAAAAGTATCTACCAAACGTATAGATAATTGACCGTTCGCAAAGACCCGCCCCCTTTAGTTACTGTTGCTATGTCCGACAAGCCATGACGCTCTCACCATGTTCTCACACAGTGAACAATACATCGCGGAGCAAAGAGCACACTGACAACACACTGACAGACAGGACAGACCAGCTTACTTTTGATATTAAACAAAGTCTCAAATTTCAAATTTGGTCATTTTTTAAAGAAAATTTAAACAATAATACTGTTTTGTG
>JARPMJ010009448.1:0-10000 GCA_033366665.1 Phoxinus dragarum
AGTTAGTTACAAAAGCCAAACAAAAAAAGGGTCAAGAGCCCAACTCAAGCAAACACTGACCACCATGGTGAATTAAAAATTGATGGTCTCCTTCTGCTGATCAGGTGTCTTCAATAATGATCAGTCATCACTCAATGAATCAATTAATTATCTCGTTCATTTTAACACTATTCGGCATTGTTCATTTAACACCCATGTGTTAACACTCTTGAGTGTGGAGTCAAATAAACTCATCTCAATAACATTCTCTAAAAACATCCTCAAAATGTTGCAGTTTTAAAACGTTAGATCTTAGTCTACATATAGAAACATTATTTGATATTAGAAATCATCCTTAAAAAATTCTTTGAACATTACATTCAAATGTTTACTTTAAAACAGTAACCAAACCTGGAGAGAACGTTAGCCAAAGTTCTGAAAACGTCCCCTGCATTAACAGGGATAGTTCTCCAAAAAAAAAGAATTGTCATCATTTAGCCTACTCTCTCAAGCCGTTTCAAACCCGAACAAGTCTCCCTCTTCTGTGAAAATAGAAGTCATTTGGAAGAATGTGGGTAACCAAACAGTTGATGTACCCCAGAGACCTCCATCATAGTTTTTCCCTGCTATGGTAGTCAATGGGGACCAGCAACCGCCCGGCTAGCCACACTCCTCAAAACATCTTCTTTTGTGTTCAGCACAAGAAAGAAATTAATACATGTATGGAACAACATTAGAGTGAGTGAGTAAATAATGACATCATTTTTATTTTTGGGTAACTATCCCTTTAAGGACAAGCTGCAGCATGTTTACTATTAGGGCTACTGTCTCTTTAAGATCTGCCCGCGACGAGTCTAATATACACACATTTGACAGTCAGATTGTTTTCTTATTTTTTTTTTCTACTGTTCTTTCACTTTAGACATAACCAACTTTGTTTATGCAAACCTTGTGTGTATTTGACAGTATTAGAGCAATAAGTAAGTCAATAACTTAGTCCAGTAACAGGCGCTGTTAGACAGGCTCGGGTGTAACGTTATTGCGCTCAGAAAAGCGCTCGTTAGAACAGCGCATCAGCAGCGAATTACATGTTTAACCGCAAGGCTTTAAAGCACATGCAAATAATTCATTTTTATAAACTACAGGGACCGTGGCTCTTTTCTGATTTCTCAAAATGACAGTGTTACAACTATACCCAGTTACAACAACCCCCATAAGCACAAACGATATTAATGGGTACTCACAGGATTGAGGATATCCTCATCGTCAGAAATCAGCATGATGTCTAGGCAAACAGAAAAATACACATGAATATTAATTTTATTTGTAACACACATAAAAATAAAAAATAAAAATAAATAGTTGCAGATCTGCGTTGTTTCATTATTCAAACGATTTATAGTAGGCTGCTGTTAAGAAACTCTGTTAGGTAGTTGATTTTGCCCCATATAATGCTTTCACATTCAATCAAGTTATGTGTAGATTTTTGATGCGGATCCCTGATTTCTCCATAAAGTTGGTTTTAAACAATGTTGAACATACTCAAACACGCGCTTAGAAAATGCGCGAAAAACGCGCACTAACAAAATGATCGACACTTTACCTCAGGGTAAAATTTAACTCTCTATACTTCAATAAAGGAACGCTTTATTCAATCATTTGAAGTATCTTTTAGTCAGTAAACGTGTATTAGTAATGCAAAAACTGTAATAACGAACACAAAATGATCGACACTTTACCTCAGGGTAAAATTTAACTCTCTATACTTCAATAAAGGAACGCTTTATTCAATCATTTGAAGTATCTTTTAGTCAGTAAACGTGTATTAGTAATGCAAAAACTATAATAACGAACACAAAATGATCGACACTTTACCTCAGGGTAAAATTTAACTCTCTATACTTCAATAAAGGAACGCTTTATTCAATCATTTGAAGTATCTTTTAGTCAGTAAACGTGTATTAGTAATGCAAAAACTGTAATAACGAACACAAAATGATCGACACTTTACCTCAGGGTAAAATTTAACTCTCTATACTTCAATAAAGGAACGCTTTATTCAATCATTTGAAGTATCTTTTAGTCAGTAAACGTGTATTAGTAATGCAAAAACTGTAATAACGAACACAAAATGATCGACACTTTACCTCAGGGTAAAATTTAACTCTCTATACTTCAATAAAGGAACGCTTTATTCAATCATTTGAAGTATCTTTTAGTCAGTAAACGTGTATTAGTAATGCAAAAACTGTAATAACGAACACAAAATGATCGACACTTTACCTCAGGGTAAAATTTAACTCTCTATACTTCAATAAAGGAACGCTTTATTCAATCATTTGAAGTATCTTTTAGTCAGTAAACGTGTATTAGTAATGCAAAAACTGTAATAACGAACACAAAATGATCGACACTTTACCTCAGGGTAAAATTTAACTCTCTATACTTCAATAAAGGAACGCTTTATTCAATCATTTGAAGTATCTTTTAGTCAGTAAACGTGTATTAGTAATGCAAAAACTGTAATAACGAACACAAAATGATCGACACTTTACCTCAGGGTAAAATTTAACTCTCTATACTTCAATAAAGGAACGCTTTATTCAATCATTTGAAGTATCTTTTAGTCAGTAAACGTGTATTAGTAATGCAAAAACTATAATAACGAACACAAAATGATCGACACTTTACCTCAGGGTAAAATTTAACTCTCTATACTTCAATAAAGGAACGCTTTATTCAATCATTTGAAGTATCTTTTAGTCAGTAAACGTGTATTAGTAATGCAAAAACTGTAATAACGAACACAAAATGATCGACACTTTACCTCAGGGTAAAATTTAACTCTCTATACTTCAATAAAGGAACGCTTTATTCAATCATTTGAAGTATCTTTTAGTCAGTAAACGTGTATTAGTAATGCAAAAACTGTAATAACGAACACAAAATGATCGACACTTTACCTCAGGGTAAAATTTAACTCTCTATACTTCAATAAAGGAACGCTTTATTCAATCATTTGAAGTATCTTTTAGTCAGTAAACGTGTATTAGTAATGCAAAAACTATAATAACGGACACAAAATGATTGACACTTTACCTCATAACCCTCTATACTTCAATAAAGAAACGCTAATCCTTTGAAGTATCTTTTAGTCAGTAAACGTGTATTAGTAATGCAAAAACTATAATAACACACACAAAGTTATGTTTTATAAATGTCAAAATGAAAAGTTTGATTTGTATTTCACCTGAATCTCCTGTGGCTTGCATGCTTTTGGACTGGGACAATGCTGACAGAATTCCGATGCACTCTGACAGGAGGTCCGGTAAAGTGAAACCTCACCCTCTCGAAGTAAAACTGGCCCTAACCCCAAAACTAACACACATGTGAGCTCTGCGTGAAAGGGTTAGGTTAGGGCTAGATTCAGATATAGATTTTTTTTTTTTTAAATGTGTATCTTTATTTTATATTCTATAGAATTTTTTATTCATTCATCCCAAAGTTATAAATAACTGCATATAATAATTATATAGACAAAATTTAGATTAATTCAAATGAGTCATGTCTCAGTTAGTGTTACCTGAGAACACCTTTGGCTTCTCGTCCCCCACATGAACCATCCCATCAGGAAGTCAGAGAAGAAATGCATTTAAAAAAATGTATTTCAAAAAAATATAACACACACACACGCATGCACTCTCTCTCACAAACACACACACACACACACACACACACACACACACACACACACACACACACACACACACACACACACACACACACACACACACACACACACACACACACACTCACTCTCTCTCACACATACACACACACACACACACACACACACACACACATACACACACACACACACACACACACACACACACACACACACACACACACACACGCTCACTCTCTCTCACACACACACACACACACACACACACACACACACACACACACACACACTCACTCTCTCACACACACACACACACACACACACACACACACACACACACACACACACACACACACACACACACACACACACACACACAGTCCTCTAACAGCGTTTTTAAAGTGTAGTGTGGTTAAGGCATACGTATATGTTGAGGTAGCTCTCCATTGTCCTGAACACTGATTGCTGTCACGATTCGAGTCGCTCTCCGTGGTGCTGAAGATGGAGATTTGCAATGTTTACACACAAACAAAAGTAAAAAAAAATATTCACACCTTTTTAAACATCTAATAATCACATTTCATCCCCATCTTATCTCAGAAATAAATTCTTAATATCAAACTGGTAAAATAAGGACTACTGACAAAAGCAAACTTGTTTAAAATATTTGGTTTAACAACCACAAAAATACAAAGAATACCGATACTCAGAAAAAATTAAGAAAATACTATTAACAATTAACCCATTGTAAAAGCTATCAGTTTAAATCACACACACACACACACACACACACACACACACACACACACACACACACACACACACACACACACACACACACACACACACACACTCACACACACACACACACACACACACACACACACACTCACACACACACACACACACACACACACACACACGCACACACACTATCTATCTAATAAAATTGATAATATTTATCTAATATACACTCATTTATCTATATATTTATCTAATATATACCCAAATATACACCCTCTGGTGGACAAAAGTTTAATTACTTTTAGTTAAAACCTGCTACGATTTCACAAGCGTAGCAGAAAAACACATTTTTCATTGCTAATCTATCTATCTATCTATCTATCTATCTATCTATCTATCTATCTATCTATCTATCTATCTATCTATCTATCTCTTTTATTTATGATTTTTTTTATTTATTATGCTTTAAGTAAAGTGTTCTGTGAATTTTTGAATTTTGATACAATATGAATACTGACCTACCATTTAAACCATAACCACCTATCCCAAGTCTTAGTTATAAACCTTCCTCAACCTCGATAGCTCCCCCAAACCTATCCATAACCCTAATCCTGAAGGTGAAGGCAAAGCTAGAAGGGAGGGCAGACGGTAGAGTCAGACAGCGCTGACAGACTCGTCAAGATCTTGTGGAAAATACAGTGACTCCAGGAAACAAAATTGAGTGTAAGTGTCATCTTCTTTATACAGACCAGGGGCCTCATTTAGGCATAAATCCATACGCACAAAACCCTAACATAGAAAGATGCGTACGGAATATTTCCACGCACATCTCGGGGTTTATAAAACAATAAACCTGGTTTGCACCTTACGAAACTACAAACAATGCTTTCAAACTATTTTACTTTAACAGAACCATTTTAAACTCTGTTTACATTCTGGTATACAACATTTACATTAAGGTGTAATTTAATCCTGTGATGCAAAGCTACATTTTCAGCATTCAGTGTCAAATGATCCTACAGAAATCATTTTAATATGCTGATTTATTATCAGTAATGCTTCTTGATATTTTTCATAAACTGTGCTACTTTGTCTAGGATTCTTTGGTGAATACAAATTTAAAAAGAAACAATATTTATTTAAAATACAAATCTTTTGTAACAATAGACACTAGTGTTAGTTTTCATGCACGGTCAGTTTGTTGTTATTAGTCACACGTCTTCCTTTGTTCAGTTTTCCTGCCACTCCATGGACACCATCATTATGAGTTCATTTGGTTCAGCTGTGTTCTATTAATCATCTAGTTTGAGTTCCTATTTAAATTGTACCCTCACGTTCATTCTCTCTCTGGTCTTGCTTATGCTAGGGTGTTGTTGTAAAGTTTTCTTTCATCGAAGCAAGGACCAGGGGTCTCATTTATAAAGCGTGCGTACGCACAAAACGGGGCTGGAAATGTACGTACGCACGCCAGTTCCCACGCAAAGGTTGTGATCTATAAAAAAACAAACTTGACGGGAGAATGTGCGCACCTTTAAGCAAACTTTGAGCCGCGCGTACGCACATTCTGGAGACAAAGGGAATTGGCGACACCGATGGTGAGCTGGAGTTAAATGTCTTTTTGGTCACTTTTAGACAGAAAATCGAAATAAAATTATACAGAAAGATAATTCAAATATAATTTCACTCACCAAGCCTATCACTTGAAGCAAATATCCACACCTTAAATGTCCGCGCCAGCGAGCGCGTTGGGCCGTTTAGTGAAACTGACGCACGGCAGATGAAGTAAAACTGTAAATCTTCATTATGAGTCCTTATCATAAATAGGCTACAGTGATGTTCACAATAACAGTTTAAATAAAATAATGATTTAAACTATGTTTTACTTCTGTTATTATCATTTAGATTAAATATGCCATTCATGGAGTTAAACACTTAAACTAGGCCTACATGAAATTTACTGAAAAGTTAAAATATATATATATATAAATAGCCTATACATATTTGTTGTGGATGCAATGCTTTTGAACCCTTTTCCTTTGGCATGCTGTGTTTTAATGTTTTATCTACAGAGATAATTGTTTATCATGATAAGAGCAGATTGTGCAAATATAATGCACAACAATGTCTATTTGTTTCCATTAAAAATATAAATCAATTAAAAATACTATTTGGTCAGTGGAAAAGATTGAGAAAAACTTTCTCTGAAATGTATTTTACACTATTTGAGTTATTTATTCAAAAACAAGGCAAGGATAGGCTACTAAAATATTTGTATTAATGTAATGTGATGGCACATCCGTATTTCATATTTTCCTAATGTCTCGTACCGTCAAACATGTTATCACGTTGATGAATAATCACATGCAAATGATATGCATAGTAAAACGAGGCGTGTGGTTATTTCGGGGAGGAGACGCATGTGCGCACAATCTTCCGCTGAGTGGGATTTATAAAGCGAATCCTGCGCAGGTTCTGGCGTACGCACGGTTTTATAAGTCTGAATATTTTTTTGCGTACGCCATTTTTGGCTTTCGGGCGCACGTACACTTTTAGTAAGGATCCTACGCACAGTTTTATAAATGAGACCCCAGGAGACAGTTTGGATCACGTTCAAATTAGAAGTGATCTGACTCATTTAAAATACAATAGAGATAACAGGACTGGCAGGAAAGGAGACTCAATAATCATCTGAAATCAGTCTACTAAACTTTATCAGTTTATATATTGTAGTGGAAAAACTAAATTAAACATTTAATAAATTTGTAATCCTTCAGTGTGTATCCACATTCTGTTTGCATGCGTGTTATTGAATTAAAATTGTGTTGAAACTTTATTCTTCAGTCCTTGTCTGTCTGCCTACAACAACCGTTCAAAAGTTTGGGGTCAGTTTTTTTTCTTTTTTTTTTCTCTCTTTTTGAAATAAATTAATACTTCTATTCAGCAAGGATGTGTTAGCTTAATTTTGTATTATTTTAGTGATAGTGATATTATCAATATTATTAAGTGATCGTGAAGATTTATATTGTTAAAAAAAGATGAAATTTAACTCTTTAATCAATGAATCCTGAAAAAAAAGGATTTATATATATATATATTTTAATTCTATCATGGGTTCCAAAAACACACGGTTTCCGCACAACGGTTTCCAACATTAATAATAACCGAGTGTAAACATAAAATATACATATTACAATGATTTCATATCTTAAAATGACAAAATATAATGCCATTCTTTTAAAGTGTAATCATGTTTCACAACATTAGTGTTTTTTGTTGTTGTTTAAAAAACACACAAAAAAAAACAAAAAAAAAAACAAACGAACGGTGGTGTATATCAAACAGTGGGTCCATTTAGTCCCAATTAGTATTGCATTAGTGCACCTAGATGTGTACATGATCTTAATACACTTACTACAGCAAGCTACTTAAAACCTACTTGAACATTAGTCAGTGCACTACATAAAATGGCTTGAAATGCAATTATTTTTTGGTAAAAAATAAATAAATAAATACATTTGTTAACCATAACATTTTCGCTTTTTATTGCAGCCGGTCCACACATGGCAATGCTGAAAGAAGTTGGTCAGATGAACACTGACAGTCTGCAGTCTTCTTTCAAAAATTGGACCAACATTGATGCTTTTCTCCACAATGATGCCACGATCCCCATCCACTCGAGTTTGGTGGACCCCCATGCTAAATTGATTGATTACGATTTTGACTTTGATGGATTGGTCATCCAGTTGACAGAGTTGTCGGGTTTGAAAGCAGACTTTCACTACATCCACCTTCCAAGGATTGAGCAGCACCATCTCAGAGCGCACTGGTCCATTCTGAAAAAACACGTGCAACTACGCGACTGCAGTTCTTCAGGGGTGGAAGCACTACGATGCAGCCAAGGAATAACGCTGGCACACGTTGATGGTGGATACTTTTTGAACCTTACCGTCATGAGCAGTAACATGCAGCATCCCCACCATCACACAACCAAGACACATTTGGCCAAAGAAAATGCCATCGAAATTCTCAATAATGTGATTGAAACCTTCAGGACCAAGCTCAGGAACCTACCCCCAAGGGACCTTGCTCGTCCGACGGTCCAAAAAAACAACCCATGCAATCTTGCCTCGATGAACGTCCTTAAAAAGGACAGACTGTATATTCTGCAGCTGCTGGATGAGTCAATTCAGCAGATCGTTGCCTCAAATAACGACCTGGCCATTTTAAAAACCTTGTCTATATTTGGCCAGAAAGATGACAGTTCCTTGGTACTTTCCAGGCTGGTGGACCTGGCCCATGTTCAGAGCATGTCCATCCATGCTGCATGCACATTAACCGCAAAGGACCCATCCACTCATCTGCTATGGTCACGCTACGGCCTGCAGGAATTGGTGGGCCCACGGGGGAGACTCTACACCGCGCTGTCAATGCACGAGACGGTGAATTACCAGTCAAAATTGGACTGCAGTGACATGGACATCTCAGGTGAGCTGCGCTGCATCCTCCGGTCAGATCAACTGAACTTCTTGCAATTATATGTGAACTCACCGCACCTGCACATTCAGACCCCTTTCAAACACCCTGTAAGCGGTGTCATCGTGACATGCGGATTGTCTCATCCACAATTCACCAAGGCAATGTTGACGAGGGCGTTGTCCTACCTGGACCACATGCAAGACCTGGCAAGCAAAATGGCTTCTCAGCTGGGGTGCCGGATCGAGCAGGTGGTCTTCTTTGACGCGCGCACGGGCATCCCCCCGGCTCTCAGTGCTGCCGACGCATTCAGTGTGCCGAATTTGGAGAGGCTCCTAGCTAAACTCCCTATGGTTGTCCCCTTTGTGGACAATTCCCAAGGTGAAGGCCTTTTGACCACCTGCAAGCAGGTGTTGAATCACATCACCAAAACTCTAAGGAGCTTGTTCAACTCCCACCTTGGAATGGGTGGGTTTGAGGAATCCTGGAGCAGCTTCCAGCTGGAGCTGGCACTGGAGGAGTTTTTCTACGGCCAGCCGCTTTCCTCGATGGACGTACCATACAGCGTTAGCCTGGGGACAAATTCCACAAGTCCATTTAGCCTCACATTTCAGAAGGGATTCTTGGGGCTCATGCCTTTCTCCAGTGCCACTTCTAACGTTGAACCTCCACCTTTGGATCACTGGACCCGTGACGGACTCCAAATGTCCAGAATCAAGAGGATCTTCCCTTTGACCGAGGTGCTTGACGCTGCCCCAGCTGTCACTGGCGAAGTGCTGCTCAAAGTATTGATCTGCGACCTCTTCAAAATGAACGAAGGAATTCCGATGGCTGGTCTCTCTGGCTCTTCCCCACCAGGGATACTCAAAGGTGCCCTTACTCTGGACACATTTGTGCAAGAGTTGGCCACCAGGGATGCTTTTCCAGGTCCTCACACCTTTGGACGTGCCAGGACCTTGGTGGAGAGAACTGGGAAAAATGTGGCGGAATGTCTACTGCTGGGGTTTCAGGAGCTCAAAATCAAATACTTTCCCGCCGTTTCATTCAGAGATTATAGGGGAGCCAAACGTATTTACTGGAAGGCCAACGAATACGTGGAGTTGTTATACGGAAAAC